>JAODAL010022637.1:0-64288 GCA_025379985.1 Phyllomedusa bahiana
AGTGCAAGCTGCCTCAATGAAAAAAGTGTAGTGCGCCAAAAGTCAAAAAAAACCCAAACTGTTATGTTTTCGAATTTAAAACAAGATATTTTTGGCCCCCTTTTCAGTTCAAAATGTGGCGACTATTTTAAAATTGCTGGATTCAGTTTTTAAATGAAGCTGCCCTCAAAGAAGGGAAAGCTGTAGTGCGCCAATGTCAAAAAAACACATATTGTTATGGGATTTGTATAATACAAGATATTTTTGGCCCCCTTTCAAAATTTACCCGTGGGGACAAAAATTTTGGGTTTTTAAAAATTTTTGTTGCAAAAGGTGGATATATCAACAAAGGTGGGAAAGGGGGAAAAATTTAAAATGAACACCCTTTTGAAAAGTATTTTGTTTAAAAAAAGTGGAGTTTTGGGACCTAAAAAAAGAGAATGCAGTTTTTTGAAATGATGTGTTTTTCCCTTTAAAAAGGCTACCCAAAATCCAGGAAAAATTTTTAATTTGAAAACTGTTTAAAAATAAAAAATATTGCAGTGCATTGTTACATTTTAAGGGCTTGGTGAAACCCTTTTTCCGTATTCTTTATAGGGGGTTGTCTGTGTTCGCCAAACGGGGGTCCCCCCCCCCCCAACCCCCTGAAATTTTTCAGCGGGGGAAAATTTCTCCTTTAAAAATTTTTATTAAAACTTTTTTCATATTAAACTTCCAATTTTTTAAACTAACTAAATTGTAAAAGGTTTACAGCTAACAGTAAGGGTTTCTATGTGAAGAAATATAATTTTTTTTCGCCGGGGCTGTTTGGCCCCAGGAAAAGCGCACGTTTTCCCTTTTGTCTGAGAAGCTGAGAGACAATTTAGGGGTGAAAAAAGGAAACGCTGTTTATGTTAAAAAGAGGGGGAAAGTAATTTTTCCCGCCAAACGCAACCAACACAAACCCGTCATGAAGGGAGCAACCTTTTCACCCTGCTCTTTTCGTAAGTGATTTGCCTTTGGGCCCCCAAAATGACAGGAAAAAGGCCCAAAATGGCGCGATCTTAATAGATGATGCACAGATTTTAACCTAAATTATCGCATGATCTAAAAATTTCGATCAACATAAAAACTGTGCCGATTTCAACTTTGTCGATAATAACACTAGTAATATCCAATAATATTTCTCTACTATGAGTGTAAAATACACTCTTATTAATAAAGCAACATTAGCAATGTTATGTTTTAGAAAAGTTGACTTTCTTGTCATAAAGGGGTATTTCCGTAGACAAAGGAAAATAACGATGATTACCAATTACATTGCTATTCTGATTTTGCAATGGGTTTTATCTGCTGTTTGTTTACATGAGCTTTCCTAGGTTACTGACCACCTCTCATTGCTCTAGCAGCCCTGGACACTGCCATCTCTGTTCTGTCTTATCAGCAGCACATTAGCTTGTTTGTTTCTTACTGACAATCTTTAAACCTATGCAGCCTTGTTCCCTGCTGTGTATAAACCTCAGCACTAATGTCCCTTTAACATGATCAACTACAAGCAGCAGAGATGATATGCCGATCACTGCTGTAGACCCGCCCACAGCCTAACCAGGAAGTATGAGCCTGAAGCCGGCTGTGGCATGGAAAAACGGCATGGTGATACAACCCCTTTAAGAAATGCATAAAAGTCTATGAAAAAGACATAAGCAATGAGAAATAACTAAAATTACAAAAGTTGTCATTTTTCCCAGTACGTCTGTTATGTTCAGTGTACAGCTTGTTATGTAACAGTGTAAATTTGGTGCCCTCAAAATAACTCAACACAGCCATCAATGTCTAAACTGCTGACAACAAAAGTGAGTACACCCCTAAGTGACAAAAAAAGTGAGTACACCCCTAAGTGACAATTGACAAATTGTGCCCAAAGTGTTACTATTTTGTGTTACCACCATTATTTTCCAGCACTGCCTTAACTCTCTTGGGCATGGAGGTCACTAGAGCTTCACAGGTTGCAGCCACTGGAATCCTCTTCCACTCCTCCATGACGACATCTCGGAACTGGTGGATTCTAGAGACCTTGCTCTCCTCCATCTTCCGTTTAAGAATGCCCCACAGATGCTCATTTTCATTAGGAAGGCAATGGACATCTTGGAGGTGTGTTTTGGGTCATTATCATGTTGAAATACTGCCAGGGGATCATGCTCAGCTCACAGTACATGTTGACATTCATGGTTCCCTCAATGAACTGTAGCTCCTCACTATCAGAAGCACTCATGCTGCCCCAAACCATGACACTTCCACCACCATACATGACTGTAGGCAAGACTCACTTGTCATTGTACTCCTCACCTGGTTGCCACCACACACACTTTACATCAACTGAAGTAAATAAGTTTATCTTGGTTTCATCAGACCACAGGACATGGGTCCAGTTATCATTAGTCTGCTCGTCTTCTGTTTACTGACTTTCTTGTGCATCATCTTGGATGACAGCCATGCATACCAATTTGATGCAGTGTGTGGCATATGGTCTGAGCACTGACCTCCTGACCCCCACCTCTTTAACCTCTACAGCAATGCTGGCAAAACTCACATGTCTATTTGGAAAAGACAATCTCTGGATATGACGCTGAGTATGTGCGCTCAACTTCTTTGGTCGACCATAATGAGGCCTATTGGGAGTGGAATCTGTCTTGTTAAACTGCTGTATGGCCTTGGCCCCCATGTTGAAGCTCATTTTCAGGGTGTTGGCAATCTTCTTTGATCTGGTTGCAAACAAATGTTTATTGGGGTTTACTGTAGTAACCCTCTAATACTGTACTGTAGAAGAGGTTAATTTTTACTCCCCACACTGATAGGTGTTTAGCATTGAAACTAGCAATATTCATATAGACCAAAGTATGTAGCAAATTCCTTATTCATCAATCAAAATAGTATCAAATATCAGTATAATACATTTAAAACAGCTTGAAAAAAAATAGTGGAAAATGGCACAGGTATACTTAGGTTTGTTTGAGTCAGTCGATGACCTCCTAGCAGCATGCATAGATCCACAATGGGATAGCAGGGAGATGCTGACACCAGGCTGGAGACACAGCTGCAACGTTTCGAAGGAATTACCTTCTTTGTCAGCTGTGTCTCCAGCCTGGTGTCAGCATCTCCCTGCTATCCCATTGTGGATCTATGCATGCTGCTAGGAGGTCATCGACTGACTCAAACAAACCTAAGTATACGGCCGTGTTCACACGGCTTATTCAAGCCGTAATTGCGAGCCGGATTGCGCTCGCAATTCCGGCTTGAATAAAGGGGATGGGGGCGCGGCCCGCCGGCCCCATCAGACTTTCATTATCACGGAGTGTATTGCGCCTGGATAATGTGTCAGGTAGACTTTCTCCCCGCCCGGCGTATTCGCCGAGCGGAGAGGAGCGACGGAATCCACTGTTCTCTATGAGAACGGTGGATTACCGTAATTACTGCGACGGATTGGAGCCGTACTGCAGCGCAAATCCGGCGCGCAGTACGGCTCCAACCCGTGGCGAAATAAGCCGTGTGAACGGCCACTACCTGTGCCATTTTCCACTATTTTTTTCAAGCTGTTTTAAATGTATTATACTGATATTTGATGCTATTTTGATTGATGAATAAGGAATTTGCTACATACTTTGGTCTATATGAATATTTCAAGGAACATGAAAGAAGTCATGGAGAGACTTTAAATATAGACCTAGGCACATTGGTATATAGGCAGTCCTCAACTTACACCGTTCCGACTTACATCTGTCCCCTAGTTACAAACGGAGATTTATGAGGCATGCTGGCACTTGTAGTTCCATGTTCCACAGCAGATAATAGCTGTGGAACGACAAGTTCCAGCATGCCACAGCAGCACATGAGGTGAAAATGAGGTGAAATATTCTTAACAGGGGCACAGACAGCAAAATAAATGTAAAAAACGCTTCCCTTCACAACCCAAAAATAAAAAAAAAAAAAAACTTTTATGCTGGATTTGTATTTTAAAAATGTACCTGTTCCAACTTACAAAGAAATTCAACTTAAGAAAAAACCTACAGTCCCTATCCCGTTCATAACCCGGGGACTGCCTGTATATATTTTTGATAAAGCGGATTTTGTTTAAAGAAGTTTAGCATAGAAACTAGCCTGTTTGGAGTATTGGTCTCCGCCTAGATGTGAGCCAATCGGACTCATCAAGGGGCCCAGTGCACTCCATATAGCTCCACTTCTGACAATACCATTTGAAAGTCACTGTGAAGTGGAGGCAATTCAACTGCTCATACTGATGTATGGAAAATATATAGTTCATCTATACAGTACATCTATGTTATATATCTAGCAATACGTGTGGAAGGTATGGATAGAAATGAGAGGAAAAAAAAAAACATCTGACAGCCATAAAAAGTGTGTCCAGCCCAGAGGGACCTGTAAATCCCCAATCAGCTGGTCAACAATGTGCTTGATAAACGAGAAGAGGTTTAGGGGCAACCCCCAAAGAATGCATGAACCAGAAGCAATCAGGTCTGGACCGGTGAAAATCCAGCATGTCCAATATCTGCTTCCTGCAAGGAGAGACAAACTTTTCCATGCATATAAAATTGCCTGTCTGTAACTTTTTAATGTAAAAATCCAGAAAGGCTTTTGACTCCAGACACACCAACACTAAGCTAAGCACTATGTACCACTTCTAGGATTTAGGGGTTGCTTGCATGTCCATCTTTATGTAGATTTTACTTAGTGAAGTGTCTTTGAGCAAAATAATTTTTGTTTAAACGGCCATAAAAAAACGAGCTCCAATATGTTCATTGAGGCAGGAATTCTGACATCATCTAAAACTTCTTATACTCTGTGCTTCCCTCATACACATATGAGTCACATTATTATGACCAACAGCTAATATCTAGAATAACCTGTTGTGTAGTGAGAGTGGCAACTGGTACAATGTCACAGGTATCTGAAGTTGACTGCATCCCGCAGCTGCTGGAGGGGTCATAGAGCCAACACCACCATCCCACGAATGCTCAATGGGCTTCAAGTCTAGGAAATTAGGGAGCAGAATAGTATTGTTTCAGGCTTTTATAGCCATGTAGTCTTGCTGCAAGATCCATCCACCCAAGGGAAGACAATCAGCAGGTATGGATGTACGTGATCTGCAATGCTGGATTTGTAACCAAATCAGTTGAGCGCACCTTCCACATGGATGAGTGGCCGAGAGGATGCCACAAAAACATTTCCCAAGCAATAAATGTGACTCATTGGAAAAGAAAAGCAGAGGTCCAACTCCGATACTGCCTTAAACATTGAAGCCTCCTATGTTGATTCAACAGTAAGTAGCGATGCAGTGACATCCATCTGCTTCAAAGTCCTGTATGCAGTAGGGTTCTCTGAACTCTTGGTTTAGACATATGTTTGGTAGACCATTCATTTTGGTGGGGGGAATGCCCACTATAGAGCGTAGTTACTTGTCCCCTTTGAAATAAATGGCAAGGGCTCCAGTGGCGTCTCATAATACACTTTCACCACAGCAGCAGCAAACAGTTCATCAACTGCACAGTTTTAGAAATATTGCCACCCTGGGTCCAAAAGCTAATAATCATCTCACTTTACAACTCCGCCCCTTTTGCTCATAATAGCAACGTGGACAGTGGTGGACCAGGGTGACTAGCTCTCACCAGTGAAACTTAATTCTTGGGCCTATTCTCCCTTCCCCCCCAGGTGATGTGTAGTTTTAAAAAAACTCCAGGAGAAAAGACCAAAAATTGGGGGAAAGCAAGCGTTCTTGGGCGCATTAAAAATGTAAAGTGATCAAAATGGACCCAATCAAAAACCCGGCATCAGGTATATTCATAGTAAATTAATGGCGCCAAAAAAATGTACCTGTGCACCTCCTAATAAAATGCCCCTATTGAGGGCATAGCACATCATTAAAGGTGGTATGTTTAGGCGCTTTTAAATATGTGAGACCATTACATATACTTGTAATGATAACCCCTATGTCCCTCCGTGCGTGAGTGCCTAAAATAGGGGTTACATACGTTCAAGATATCTAGGTGCCCGAATTTGCGCGTTTTTTATGGGGGGTGTACAGCGCAAAAATTTTTGGGGTGAACACAATGTGTCGTCCCGGCATATAAGGCCCAGTTTTGTGTACACAGTTTTTTTAAACATCCAAAATATGGCGCAAAAGCGGTTTTACCCAAATTGACCAAAAAACAGGTTTGGGGGATTGGGAATGTGCCCCCGGGTCTTCCATACTCAGGGGCCCTTGGGTTTTCCCCCCTGTCCCCTGGGGCAGTCTGAGTTGAACAGGATATGTGTGAGCACCCTTAAACACACCTCAATACCCCAACGGCTCCCCACAGGTGACTCCTTAGCCTAGGCGCGAAAATAGAAAGTGGTCATAATAATGTAACTCAACTGTGTATTTTTCCTAGTTTGTAGAAATTATAGTTTAATATGTGGGAAACTGTAAGGCAGATTTTTCCACATTCTGACAAATGGAATTTGGCAACGCTACTCTCTGATCATATTGTCAGTTTAAAGGGGGTTCAGCAGGTTAATTAAAAATCCTTCCTCCTCTTTAAGGTTCTGTGCAGGCTACAGTCAGAGGTCAACACTGAGCAGGTTTGCAGGCTGGTTCATATTCATAGAGTAACAGCTTACCCCCGAAGCTTTTCATGAAATTAAAGCCCTTTAAAAGGGGGGGGAAAAGATTCAGCGATGAAAAAGAAAAACTAATCTAAAGTTCAGTCCGCACACTGTTAGCGGGGGGCCCAGAGAAAATTAAAGGGGTTTTGCTACGATGTAATGTTGGGATCCCCAAAAAGGGTATTTAATCACTTTTCAAATATATGTATTGAAAAAATGTCCTGTGAGAGCTACACTTACTAAGAGCCCTTAGTTTCCTACATTAGCTATGACCAGGGGCTGATAGGCCCCTCTTTTCGTTGTTTGCATTCTTATCGATGGCAGGTACTGAACAAACCATGCTTGTAATGTAAATTTTTGATAAACTGCAGATGCTCCCTGGGTCCCGCTAACCCTCACTCCCCTCCCTCACATCCCCCCGAACGAACAAAAGAAAACCCGCCCGTGGAACTTACTTTTCTTGAGAATAAGAGGGACAAACAAAAGCCCCTGGGGTTGTGACAATACAGTTATCCCCGTGGATTACCCAAACAATGTTTACTCAAAAAAGGACTGGTATCGGGAAAAAGGGGGAGGTGGGGCGTTTACATCAAAGGAGGCACTTGTTTTTTTTTTAAAAAAGAAACACAAAGCCCTTTTCTCAAGACTTTAGATTAGAGTATCAGCCTGTTAGGTGAGGAAATCACTTCTTGGCAAAACCCCTTTAACATTGACTTGTTCTTGACACATCTCTCTGGAAAGCCACTGCTTGAGTTTGCACAGTCACATAAAACACTTGGCCGGCTTAAGGATCTATACAGTAGCTTCAGAACCGTTTTGCTGAATACATGTTTGGAAAGACAGGTCTACAGGCCTAAAAACTCAGTTCCTATAGCCGCCTGATAAGTAGGTAAAGGACCAATTCACAAGTATTCCAGTGACCATTGTTGAAGGAGAAGATGAACAGTGAATTAATATTGTAAGTCAGCAGTTTTGCAGTAACAAAACAATTTATAATGTTGGATGAGAACAAACTGGTGACTTGTATAGTAACCTAATTCCTGAGAGAAAAGTCACCATTTGGTTTTGTGTTCTCTATAGGTTGTAGTTTTGGTACAGTGGAATGCTGAGTGCACAATGCAGTTTGTTCATTAATGTATGTATAAGGCTGTGTTCACACAGCATATTTTGTTATATGAGAACATACAACATGTAATTAACAACAAAAACTTTGAGTGATTTCTGCTGGATTTCATTTTTTGTACAGGTGAATTTCATAGTTACATAGTTTGTAAGACTGAAAATAGACAGACTTCCATCCAGTTCAGCCTGTTGTGCTGCAGTGTTGATCCAGAGGAAGGCAAAAACCGTCATGAGGTAGAAGCCAATTGTCCTCATTTTAGAGAAAAAATTCCTTCCCAACTCCAATCTGGCATCAGAATAAATCCCTGGATCAACGACCCCTCTCCAGAATCCTAGACACTATAACTTGTTATATTATTACATCTAGAAATGTATCCAGACCCTTCTCCAGAATCCTAGACACTATAACTTGTTATATTATTACATCTAGAAATGTATCCAGACCCTTCTCCAGAATCCTGACACTATAACTTGTTATATTATACATCTAGAATGTATCCAGCCCCTTCTCCAGAATCCTGTACAATATAACTTGTTATATTATTACATCTAGAAATGTATCCAGACCCTTCTCCAGAATCCTGATCACTATAACGTGTTATATTATTACATCTAGAATTGTATCCAGACCCTTCTCCAGAATCCTGGTCACTATAACTTGTTAAATTATTACATCTAGAAATGTATCCAGACCCTTCTCCAGAATCCTCACAATATAACTTGTTATATTATTACATCTAGAAATGTATCCAGACCCTTCTCCAGAATCCTGGTCACTATTACTTGTTTCTATTACATCTAGAAATGTATCCAGACCCTTTAACCTGTATCTGGTCACTATAACTTGTTATATAAGTTACATCTGAATGTACAGACCCTTTCCAGTATTCTCATCAATTAAACTTGTTATATTATTACATCTAGAAATGTACCCAGACCCCTTCTCCAAATCTGGCAATTACTTGTTATAAAATTTAATCTAAAATGCAGCAACCCTTTTTGAACCCTTGTCAGTGAATTCCCATCACAAGTTCCCTGGCCAAAGAGTCCACGTCGCACTGCTCTTACAGTAAAGAATCCCTTTCTATGTTTATGTAGAAACCTTCTTTCCTCATGACATAGAGGACGCCCCCTTGTTCTGGATACAGTCCTGGGTATAAACAGATCTTGGGAGAGATCTCTGTATTGTTCCTTGATATATTTATACATTACATTTTTGTTAGGACACCCCAAAGCCATCTTTTTTCTAAAGCAAATAACCCTAATCTTTCTGGGTGCTGTAGTCCACTCAGTCCTTTTATTATTTTCATTGCCCACCTTTGAACCTATGCCTCTGTGTTTAAGGATACATATTAGTCACATGTAAGAGGTGTATCCACCTCCTTTTTTCCAACACATTTTTTGAAAACTATTAGAAAATTGGCATCCACTACTTTTTATGCATCGCATAACGCATCACACAACATGTGCAAATCATAGCATGTGTACCAATAGTGTATGTTACCACTGAAACCAAAGG
This sequence comes from Phyllomedusa bahiana, assembly GCA_025379985.1. NCBI lineage: Eukaryota > Metazoa > Chordata > Amphibia > Anura > Hylidae > Phyllomedusa > Phyllomedusa bahiana. The sequence continues at coordinate 9,257 of JAODAL010022637.1, forward strand.
GAAACTTGACCTACATTTTTTCACACATATACTGATGTGCAAAATGCATTTGAAAAACACCATGTACAACAAGCCTAAAAAATTATCATATGTACATTTTGAGAGGTGGTTAAATAATTCAAGACTTACTCGGATCAAAGTTCCTACAAAGCTGGATCTTATTCTGAAAGAACGCAACACATGGCTAATTTACATAATGAGGCCATGCTAAATTTTAGCCCTTAAACTTGCTAAACATGAGTAACTATGCTACTGAATCTTAGATCCCAAGCTACGGCATCTGCCCAGATTCCTATAGACGACGGATGATAACGTCTACCTGCCAAGAACAATATGTGAAGTTCAGACATACCCACCAGGCAAACAGGTGGAAGTACAATATAAACTTTTGCATGCTCCTTTTTTCTTCGACTCCCAAGAATGTTGCACTGTGTAGTTATGTTCTATTTTCAGAAATGCACTTGAAAATCCAAGAATGTTATATACATAGGACATGTCAAGTATGTAAGCCTCCATAACTCTTCCTGAGATACGGATAACGAGCCAGTGTATTTTTGGCACAAGTTGAGCTGACAGCAGTTGAAGTTCACGTCGCTGCTAAAGCTTACTATGTCCCCATGCATGTTATGCATGATATTTCTGAATGAGCCACCTACTTTTGGTCCTTCATACGGCAGATCTGTTGCTAGAAAGCTACAACTATAGAAAATGTGCCTATTCTTGAATATCAAGGGTCTGTTAATGCAGACGCTAAGGTCGTTTTGACTTCCGAGAGGTCCAAAAATAATTGTATGGACTATAACCACTTTTTATTTTTCCTGTACCTCATTTTGAACTGAAATCTTTCACCTTCCTAACAAATGTGTTCACTTTAGGGTATGTTGGCTACTCCATGCAAGCAAGCTGTAGACTAGGGCTCCCCAACTCCAGTCCTCAAGACCCACCAACAGGTCATGTTTTCAGGATCTCCCACAGAATGCACTGACAATAATGAAATCACCTGTGCAACGCTAAGGAAAGCCAGAAAACATGACCTGTTGGTGGTCCCGGAGGACTGGAGTTGAGGACCCCTGCTGTAGACCACAAAATTGGAATAATAATCGACTTACCAGTCCGTCACAGTTGTTGATAGCCACCGTTGCTCCGGGCATATCTGTGATATCTCCTGTATATACACAATTGGCATGGATTGAGTCGTGAGAAATCTCCTGGAAATCCTCCTGCCACTGAACAGTAGCCTCATGAGAAACCAGCTTTCTTTTGGGCTTCAAACGCAGATGTAGCTGCTTGCCAAAGACAGTGACATTGAAGTACAAGCACCTATCATCTGACTGAGTTATTGGTGGATCAGGAATACTTCGGGCAAACCTCTGCCCAGGGTGCTTTAAGGTCATCCTACTTCCTGCTGCTGACACCATGTGGGAAATATATCGTCCTAGATGATCTGTACTGAATGGGACAACCACACCATAGTCACTTAGCTTTCCAGGGAGATGTTCTATTGGAAATAAATAAGAGTTGTATAAGGCTTTAGGAAAAAAAATTGGCCCAAATAGGTTTCAGCCCTGCTATTGCTTCTCAAGCTCCCATCTTCCTCTTTCTTGGACATTTGGACCACACATTTTCTACCATTAGTCTATTCGCTTTTACATACTTTAAAGAACGCATTGATCTGGTCTTTTGGCAACATATTGGGCCTTGTAGGGGTTGTGTGCTGCAACACATTCACAAAACCCTGAACACCACTGTTAAATATTGACCTTTGCCTGTATTCTAAGAAACACTTTACAGCCTTCCCAGCTGCACACTCTTATTACACTTTCCCCGCCAGGGGGGAATTGAGCAAAGCCTTGACTTGCAGCCCCATCTGCATGGAGCAAGTTTATTGACACCTGTCAAAACAAATACACCTATGTATTAATACATAAGCAACAAACTAAAATGAATTGCTTACCCAGTGCAGAAGCTACCGCGTTATTATGATTGCACTTACAAAATGCCCAGCAATGATTTATTCCTCCATGAAGTGGTAATAACAGGACACCCACTAAACGGACTGATTCACATGTATTCAGATAGAAAAACAGTATAAAAACACAAGACAGTCAAATAACGTGAACATTTCCAGAAATATTTAGCAAAAACAGTAAAATAAATAATATTAATATTGTGTCTCCTTTTTGCAAGTTAAATAAAACCATTCTGGTTGCTTATGAAGTCAGCATGGTGCAAGGTGGACCTACAGTTCACCTGGTTCAAGGAAATCTGGATCTGTAAGTGAACTGTTCATTCATTGTGGGAGCATAGCACTTTCCTGCGCTCCATAGGGCTACAGTGATTGAAGACAAACATACATTCAATGCACAAAGGATAAAATCTTACCTATTGAGATAAATGAATCCACAGTCAGCCAGCAGAAAGATGTAAAAAAGCAAGACACTATCCCATACATGTAGAGAAAATCCATTGGATAAAGCTGCAGAGGTGTTTGTAAAGTTTCCTGGGCAGGGGAATCTGAAGGATACTGTATCCTGTAAATGAGGAGCTTGTCTGGCCCTTTTCTTCTTCTTCAGAAGTCCCCTTTTATTAAAAGTTAGAAGGACATGTACAGATTGAGAGAGAGCAGGATCCTGCAGGATTTTCTCCAGCCAGCCAGGCGGTTAACAGTCTGTTCTTCTCCTGTTGCAGTGCTGCAGATTGACAGATCAGGAGAGGCACACTCTGGAGTGCTGGGGGAGAAACTTACAGCAGCTTTGATACAGTCTTTTTGGACCCTTGTAATCTGTGCCTATCCAGGAGAAGCCCCATCCATTTAGGAAGGCAAAAGAAAGAAGGGAGGAGGAGAAAAAGAGTGGAAAAGGGAGGGAGGTCTGGATAGTCAGAGTGCATTGCAACTCCAGCCAGAGGATGCAAATACTGACATCATCTGTAACATTGTAGCACAGACACACCCTGGGTTCCCTCTGTCCCTCCTCTGGACAGAGGGGGTCTCCCAAATCTGTCACATGTGAGACTGTACTTTGCCGGAAAACTGGAAAAGGGAGGGAGGGGGGAGTGAAAACAGAATCCGTCTGCATGCATTACCTTGACTGTGAATAATAGGGTCAGTGTTCCCAGTAGGAAAGCACTTCAGAATTGGAACAAAAATGTTACTTTATTCCCCACTTTTCCTACAGGTGACAAATTTCAAGTTCTCTTTGTATGAATGTCATTTTCAACAGCCCTAAAATGTCCCTACTTTGCAAATTATTAAAATTTAAGCAAGCATACATTGTCATAAGAAAATATTCATGTTAAAGGAGGACAAGTGTCAGCCCCTTACCACTTGCATGGCGCTCCAGCAAATCCATCACATGTATGCCTGTTGCTCAGTCGTACTACAATTAACTGGTAGTATTATATCCGGAGCCTGGGTTCACATGTTGCATTTTTTTTTCCAACTCTGTCCTTAAAGGGGTTTTGCCACGAAGTAAAATTGACGTGGGAAGTTTGAAAATTAAATAATAAACATTTTCACCATTCATCATTACTAAGAATTCTGCACGGTTTTTGTTTTAGTTGCTCTCTTAGTGATCCATAGTGTTCAGCTTGTTTCCAGGGGATACGACCAGGGCTGAGAGCTCCTCAGTCCTGGTCAGACATGCTCAGATATCACCTCTCTTCTCAGGTAGCTACTGAGTGTTCAAACCCCAGATGCTGTCATTCTACTTCTGCCCTGTGGACTAGTTAGTAATAAGTCCAACAGTCCAATTAAAAAAAAGAAACCTCAATGAGGTCTGTGCATTGATAAAGAGGAAAAAAAAAATCCACAGGTTAAGTTCCTGCAGGGATTTGAACCAAGGACCCTTGTGCTGTAAAGCAAAAATGTTACCTCTGAGCTACAGTGTAGCTACTTACAATTCTATACATAAATAGACCTTTCTTTCACTAGAGAGAGGAAAGGCCTGGTGATGTCATCCTGCTGGGTCACATGATATGCAATTCAAACAAATCACACACGCCTCCTTCTGAGCGCACAGAGCTGAAGAGCTAGATACAGGAGATATTAAATGAGATTATGGCAAAACCCCTTTAAAGCAAGCAACCAAAAAAACACATGTATGTTCTAATTAATGCAAATTTCACCTGTGTTTAAAACTAGCCGCATTAAAAAAATGCATGAGGTTTTTTGAAAGACGCATGTGTTTTTAATGAGGAAGCGCATCAAGTGTATGTGCAAAATGCATAGTCCTTTATCTTACTAATAAATATATTCTGAGCTCATGAACAGTGTAGTTACGAATATTTAAAGGGGTTGTCTCACTACAAGGATTGCTGCTTTTACAAGTCACTTTGTAATATGTGTCCATTAACAGTGTCCTACCTATTCCTAGATATCCCCTCTTGTATGGGCTGCATCAGCTCCTCAGGTCGCTATAGCTAGAGACCTGTTCGATCTCGCCTCATTGGCTGCAGGCGCTAGTCACTATAGCTACAGACCTGGTATCCTAGCAGCTCCTCACTGCAGACACTGCAGAATCCGGTAAACACGCCCCCGAGTTCAAAAATGAAACTGAGAAAACAGGACTGAGGTAAGATGAATCAATGTAGTGAGACAACCCCTTTAAGCCCTTGCTGGTGAGTTAAAGGGGTGTTCCCATCTCACACTTGGATGGCATATGAATAGGACAGATAAGATATACCATCAGTGTGTGATAGGTTCAGGTCCCAGAGGTGAAACAGCCCCTGAAAGTCTCCATTCACAAGGCAGAGTAGGTCACACTTGTGCACAACTCTTCATTCTTTTCTATGGGAGTTCCATGTACAGGTTTCCTTCCATAAAACAGAATGGAGAGTTGTGCACAAGCATGACTGACTCTCCATTCTGAAGTGCAGACTTTCAGGGGACTGCTGCAATGCAGCTGGGATAACAACTTGAACTGCGGTAGATTGTGGCCCTTTGTTGTTTTTTTCTCTCACTTCCATTTGGAAATCGGCTGGAAACTTATTAGTAATCCTGAGCCATAAAATTAATGAATAGAGTTGCACAAGAGTTAAAAAGCATAGCTAACTTCTTCCTGAGAACAGCGCCACACGTGTCCATGAGTTGTCTGGTTTTGCTTATTATGCTATGTCTCCACTGCACAGGATTACGATCGTATTTTCGGCGTTTTTTAAAAGCGCTGAAGATATGATCGTTCCTGCAGCCCCATAGGCGGCAATAGAATAGGCGAGCTATAGTCTCCATAGCTCGTCTTTTTTCCGCTTGTCTTCTGGCGCCTGCGTATTATACAACATGCATAGTTGGGACACTGCATATAACATAAAAAAACAAAAATGCAGGGATTTGGATATCTCTTATTCACAATAGAACAAAGATCATATATCAAAAGACGAAAGATACACAATTTTCCATTTCATTTGAAAAACTTGTATGTATATACTCGAGTACAGTGTTCGGGAGTATTTAAAATACAAGTAATTAAAATAGTATTTAAAATACTTGTCAGGTATTTGTATTTTGTAATCAAAATACTTTTTTTATTCAGTATTTTGTATTTCTAATTAAAATACTTTTAGGAAGTATTTTAAGTATTTTAATTACTTTCTAAATTCAAAACAAATGTTGTAATTCAAATAACCCGCCTCACCGCACTTAAAAAAAAAACAACAACAGCGCGGGTCAGTATTGGGTCAGTATTGGGCCCTATCCTCTTTAACATTTTCATTAATGATCTTACACAGGGATTACACAGTAGAATATCGATCTTTGTCGACGATACTAAGCTCTGTAAAGTAATCAACACAATAGAGGATAATGTGTTATTACAAAGGGATCTGGATACGTTGGAGGCCTGGGCAGGGAAATGGCAGATGAGGTTTAACACTGATAAATGCAAGGTTATGCACATGGGGAAGAGAAATCCATTACATGATTATTTGTTAAATGGAAAACACTGGGTAAAAGTGACATGGAGAAGGACTTGGGAATCCTAGTGGACAGTAAACGTAATTGTAGCAGCCAGGGTCCGGCAGCCAAGGCAAATAGGATCATGGCGTGTATTAAAAGGGACATAGAGGCAAACGATGAAAACATCATTCTCCCATTATACAAGTCACTGGTTAGACCACACATGGAATATTGTGTACAGTTTTGGGCACCAGTGCACAGGAAAGACATTGTAGAGCTTGAACAGGTTACAAAGGCGGGCAACACAAAATAATAAAAGGACTGGGTGGACTACAGTACCCAGAAAGATTGGCAAGATTAGGGTTATTTAGTTTAGAGAAAAGACAGCTTCGGGGGGACATAATAAATATGTTTAAATACATCAAAGGTCAATATAGAGATCTCTCCCAAGATTTATTTATACCAGGCTGTATCTAGAACAAGAGGGCATCCTCTACGTCTTGAGGAACGAAAGTTTCTACATAAACATAGAAAGGGATTCTTTACTGTAAGAGCAGCGAGACTGTGGAATTCTCTGCCAGAGGAAATTGTCATGGTGAATTCAATAACGGAGTTTAAAAAAGGTTTTGGAGCATAAAAATTATAACAATTATATTTGGTCAAAGGATTCAGGAGTTGGGTCTTTGACCGGGGAATTTTTTGATTGCCAGTTTGGGATTTCGGGAAGGAATTTTTCCCCAAAAAATGAGGACAATTGGCTTCTATTCATTGGGGTTTTTTTGTTTTCCTGGATCAACACCTTAGCACAACAGGTTGAACGGGATGGACGTTTTTGCCCTTTTTTCGGCCTTTAAAAAACTATGAAAACTATGAGTCACGCCCTTCCTCCCCGGTTCTGGTACCCTTTTTTTGCGAGGGGCCCGAGAGGAGGGAAAATTCCAGCGCGTTCCAGAAACGCAAGTCCCCCTTTGTAGGAAGCGGATTTTTTTTTATTTTTTTGTGCTTTTAAACCGGTTGTTTTGGGGCAGGGATTTCACCGTATTGCGCCCGTATTTGCGTTTCAATAGGCTGAAATCCTCCCCGTGATTAGGGGTAATCCACAGTTCTCTAGAAACTTGGATTCCGTCCCCTCCCCCGGGGAGAAAGTGAATGTAATTATTTACGGCGTGTATGGGGTAAAATCAATGTTTGGGGCCGGTGAGTGCGGGGCCCCCGCCTCCGCCGCGGCCCCAACCGGCGTATTCGGGGCGAAATCCGTCCCCTTAATTACATCAGCAATAAGCCGTGTGAACTGGCCCTTAATCATCCCGATTGCGTAATCCATTCCGTAAAATTACCATATAGACTCGAGTATAAGCCAACCGGATAAAAGCGGGGGGCCCCTAATTTTACTACAAAAAACGGGAAAAAACGTATTGTCTCGAGTTAAGCAAGGGGGGAAATCCACATTGCAAATAAAAGTCTGGTCAGTGAATTCAGCAGAAACCCCATGTCCTAAGTAATAGCAGTTAACCCCATCAGTCCCTACTTTACCCCCTGTGTGCTAAATAAGATTACTGATATGGAGAGACATGGAATAAAAAATTAGGTATTTTCATAATTAAGGTCTTTATTAGTACCCCCATGGTTACAATTAGTAACCCTTATAAGGGGACCAGGGGTTTAGGGGACATGATGGGGTTAACTGCTATTAATGTAAGCAATGGAGTTACTGAAACAAATTAAATCCCCCAAATGCCTGCATTTTAGGCTAGTAACTAAAAGGGAAGGGACCTGTATGTTTCTATTTTGTACGTCCTCTCCTCCATGGACGACTCTTTATGGGTCGGACACATGAACCCGGCCACTGAATATCTGCGGGTAGTGCTAACCCTAGGGGCTAAAGGACCTTGACCCATTTTTTGTTTTTTTTTAAATTTTTTGTTTACATTTTCAGTATTTTAGTATTTGAAAATACTTTTGAAGTAGTATTTGGGTATTTGTATTTAAAATACTTCGGGTTAAAGATTTGTTTTTGTTTTTAAAAATTTTTTTCCCCCAAAGTATTTTCCCGAACTGCTGAGTAAAAGTTTGACCCAAAAAAGCCGAGGCACAAATTTTTTACTACGAAAAAACTGGGAAAACTTATTGCCATACAGTATGTTGTTCTAAAACTGTTGTATACTGCTTTGCATAGTTTCCTTCAATATATGTACACTTCCCATGCTATAGGCACATTAGTACCATCAGAGATGCAGGCTTTTGAACTCTGCAATGATAACAAGCTAGATGGTCCCTCACCTCTGGAGTCCACAGTGTTCATGGTTTCCATAAAGAGTTTAAAATTTGGATTCATCTGTCCAGAGAAAAGTTCTCCATTTTTCATTTCCACTCACTTGTATTTATTTTTTCTTATTGTTGGTATGTTGCTGATATTATTATTATTTATTTTAGAGCGCCCTTGATTCCAGAGCGCTGTACATTTGAGGTGGGTAATAAAAAACATTGGTAAATCAATTCAAAGTGAAATAAATGAAAAAAAAACTGGTACAGAAGGGAGGGGGCCCTTTTCCCCATAAGGGCTTACGTCTACAGGATTAAAGGACCCCCATTAAACCGTTCCAACTTACATCTGTCTCCTAATTTACAAACGGGAGATTATGGGGCTGTGGCACTTGTAGTTCCATATTCCACAGCAGACAGTAGCTGTGGAACTACAAGTTCCAGCGTACCGCAGCAGTACAAGAGGTGAAATCTTCTTAACAGGGCCACAGACAGCAAAACGTATTTAAAAACCCTTCCCTGCACTACCCAAACTAAAAAAAAAAAAAAAAACTTTTGTGCTGAAGTTAATTTAAAAAATATAAAATTAAATTTAAAAATTTAATATACTGTTCCGACTTGCTCAAATTTTTTTATTTTTATTTTTAAAATTTTTATTTATTTTTGAGCCCTTGGTTCCAAGCGCTGTACTTCAGGTTTCATACATAACATAGGTCAAACAAGTACAAAGGTGACAAATTACTAACTAAAAACTGGTACAAAGGGAGAGGGGGGTTCCCTCCCCGTGAGGGTTTTAAGTCAACGAGGGAAGGGGGGAAGAGACAAAAGGTAGGGGCAAAAACATGGTTTTGGATTGTAGTGACAGCAGGGGTTATTTTTGGGTTTTTATGGGCAACCCTGAAAAAAATGGGGTTTTAGGTTGCCTTTTGGAAGCGGGGGGAAGGGGGGGAGATTTCTGAGGTTTTTGGGGCAGTGGTTCCAGAGGGGTGGTTTGAAGCAGGGGAGAAGTTTTTGGGCCTTTTGTGTGAGGAGCTGATTAAGGGGGGGAGCAAGAAAAAGGTCCTTTTGGGGAAGGGGGGAGGTTGCTTTGAGGGGAAAAACCCTGTAGATTAAGCGAGATGTTGGGGGGGAATTTATGGGGGCCTTTTGTATCAAGGTTGTTTTTAACTTGCCGGGAAATTCGTGGGCAAGGGGAACCCAGTAAAGGGTTTGGGGCAAGGGAGAGGAGAGGAGTAGCGAGGAAGAGGTAAATCAGCGGGCGGCAGAGTTAAGGAGGGGTTTTGGGGGGGGAAAGTGAGGGTGCTAGCTGGGGGGCCACAGAGAAGGGGTTGCAGTAGTCTAGGCGGGGAATAACGAGGGCAAATGGCCCAGCTTTTTTGGGCTTTCGAATTTAAGGAATAAAACGGATCGGGAGAAAATTTTTCAGGTGGAGGGGCCCGGGTGATTGGGGTTTTTGGAAATGGGTGGTTTGAAGGACGATTGGAGTCAAGGGGTTTTCCCGAGGGACGGGGCTTGTGGAGCTGGTGAGAGATTTTAGCCATTGACTGTGATAGAGAGATCAGGTGGGGGGGTGGAGGTTTTTGGTTGGGGGAAAGATATGAATTCAGTTTTCCCCCACGTTTAGCTTCAGGAAAACGTGAGGAGGGAAAAAGGAGGATATTGGGCGAAAGACAAATCAGGGGTCCGGGGAGAAATAGAGAATTTACATCTGGGCCGGAGTTTTAGAGTTTGGGGGTTTATCAGCAACGATGGTATTTAAAGCCTTTCCCCATGCTTTTAGTTTTACCCAACCACTAGTTAGATAGAAAAGGTAGTGGGCCCCGGGCAAACCCCCGGGGTACACCAACAGGAGAGGGGGGGGGAGGAGGGGGGTCGTGAGTGAAGACGCTGAAAATCCGATCAGTTAGGTAGGGGGAGATCCCGGAAAAAAGCCCAAATCTGTGTTTTCCGAAGGGAGCATGGATTTGTAGCAGGAGGAATGGGCAACAGTGTTAAAGAGAGGACAGGTCTAGGGGGAGAAGCACCCGGAAATTTGTGGGTTTGTGAGGCTTTGGGCCCTTTTCTAGGTCTTTGGGGACTTTGGGGTTTGGGCGGTTTCTGTAATGGTGGGGGCGGGTTTAAAAAAACCCGAAATTGGGAGTGGGTCCCAAAGGGGAAAAAGTTGGTGAAAAAGATGAGGGAAAAATTGAAGTGGGGCGTGGGTTTTTCGAGGAGGGTTTTGAGGGGGAATGGAAACAGTGAGATGGGGCGATAGTTGGACAGTGGGGGAGGGGGCAAGAGTGGTTTCTTAAGGAAGGGGGTGAAGGTCGCATTTTTAAAAGGGTTAAAAGGGAAAAATTCCAGAGGTTAATTTATTTGGGTTTAAGGATGGGGGAGGGTGGGATGATAAACACTAAGGGTTGGGGTGGGGGTTTAGATGGCATGGGGGCAAGATTTACAGGTAGTGAGGGTTTTGGGTTTGGGCAGTAGAGGGGGAAGGTTGTCATGAGTGACAGGAAAAGAAGCAAATTAGGGGGGTTGGGGGATGAGAAAGGGAGAGGGTTTGGGGTTTGGGGGCACTGCAGGGGGAAAAAAATAGACCCGAGGGGGGGTTTTGGGGGGAAGTTTTTCTGATGAGATTGATCTTAGTTAAAGTGAGTGGCGAAGTCGTCTGCTGGGAAGGAGATGGGGGGGGGGTGTGGTGAGGGAGAGGCTTAAAGGTTTTTTGAACATTGTCGGGGGTTGTGAGACGGGGGGAAAATTTGAGGGGGGTGAATTTGTCCTGTTTGGCTGATGAAGGCAATTTAAATGTTGCTGATTGTTTGATGAGGCGAGGTCATCGGTGGAGCGGCTTTTCCTTCCAGCGGTTTCAATTCGGGAAGCTCCCCTCAGCTTTTTGGTGGAGTCTGGTCCGGGGGTTGTCTGTTGTTTTTGCTGTTCTGTTGTGTGTGAGGGGGGCCAGTCAAAGTGGAAGTGATTGTGTTGTTGTAAAAGTGGTGGCTGTGTCTGGTCAGTAAATAGGATATGGAGAGGGGGAAAAAGAGTTTCAGAGAGAGTGTGAGGTTTAAGGTGTTGTAGGTTTCTAGGGGGGAGCAGTAGTTTGAGGGGGGGGGGCAGGGGGTAAAATTGGGGAAAAGGGGGAGCAGATTGTGGTCAGAGATAGGGAGAGGAGAGTTTTTAGGTGTTTTTATAGAGACAGAGGTGGGTGAAGAGAGGTCCAGTGTGGGGGGTCCATCTTTATGATGGCTCCAGAGGTCCACTGGGTGAAGGGCCCAAGGAAGAGGGGAAATGACAGGGGTTTTTTTAGATGGAGCAGGGGTGTCGATTGGGATGTTGAAATCTCCCATGATAATAGTGGGGATGTCAGTGGAGAGAAAGTGAAGGAGCCAGGAAGCGAAGTGGTCGAGGAAATTCAACTTAAGAACAAAAAAACAGTCCCTATCCCATTCGTAACCCGGGGACTGTCTGTAATTCATTTTTAGTATAGTAGGTTGTTATCTTTTCGTATATAAAAAAGGGGCCCGGGTTGCCTCTGCAATCTACCTTCCTGTTTGGTATATTAACAGTTTTGCCACAACAGCTTTGCCACTTGTTGTATTAGCTTCTGTGGTTTTGTGTTATATCTTAGTGGGCTAATGTTGCCTGTTTTTAATTTTTGGAAAACACTTTAATAAAGATTTTGCATTTACACTATATGATTATCTATGATTCTGAATTTACACTGTCACAAGTTTGTGGATCCCCTTTTTTCTTCTTTTCCATATCTTGTGGATACACACATAGTACCCCAAAATCATTATTTTTATTTACAGTGATGCCCTCTTACTCTTATTTTTGGTCTAATTTTGCCTCAGTTCATTTTAAATAAGCTTTAGCCCAGATTAAACAGCAATGTTTCTGGATTGTGTTGATATATGGCTTCTTAGCACAATAGAGCTTTATCTTGTATTTATGGATTTCATAGCAAACTGTGTTCATAGACATTGATTTCTGGAAGTATTCCTGAGCTCATACCGTGATTTGCATGACTGCTTTATGCCTGTCTTTAATGCACTGCTACCTAGGACCCGGGGGATCCAGAAATCCCAAAATTGACACAGCCTTTGACCTTTATGCATGGTCATATCCCCAGATTCTCAGAATCTTTTGATGACAATATGCACTGTAGATGCTGGGATATTCAAAGTATCTTACACTTTTCTGAAAATTTTCCACAATTCTAGACACAGTTTTTCAAAGACAGCTGAAGCTTTGACAATCTTTGCTCCAGAGAGACTTTGCCTCTCTAACATGCTTTTTTTATACACACTTTTATACACATGTGACTTAGTTGAAAATTAACCCTCCAGCTATTTTCAGCAGTGCCAATTACACTACAGCCTTCTGTAACCAGTACATTTTTTCAAATAAAATGGAAAATATCTAACTAATTTTGATATGTTTCTTTGGGGAAAAAAATAAGTAAAAATTTTCCCAAATCAAGCTTTCTTGTTTTCTTCCATTTGACCAGCACCCAAGTTTTTGAGAATTGGAGTTGGAGAAGTACAATAAAAAAATTTTTACTATTTAATTATTAATTTAAAATTTTCCCATTCAGTTTGCATGTAAAGAATACTTGTACATAGCAGCTTGGGAAATAATTAGAATGATTAGTTATGCAGCATTTTGTTTTTCTGTTTGAAGTGCATTGAGGTATGCCATAATAACTACTGACAAAAATATGTATGAGCGAGAAGGCTACAGACCTGCTTGTTAAACATGTGGAGTCTTATTTATTTGAAATTCTTTTCCTATCTCCAGTCTTCTACCACTATGTGCATGTCAAGTGAACAAATCCGTTCAATACAGACAATTTTGTTGGGGGCCCCTTACGTTCATTCTTTATTGGAGATTAATGCCTTTTTAAACCCAAAATATTTTTTGTGTAACAAATAGGTGCCAATATACTAAATTATTTTTACTAGATTTTAGTAGCATAATGTTAAAATGTATTGCCTGATTTCTTCCCTTCCGGACTAACTTCAGAATTTGCTTTTTACGTATTTCTTTGAAACTTCTTAAATGAATGTTCTGCGTAGGCAAGGTTCACACTTTTTTCATATATTTTTACTCTGCAAATTTCGTTTGAAAAAAAATAAAATTTCTTGTCTTTTCAATTCTTTTCCCCTTAGCCTCATTTAGGCCGTTTATGCTGGAAAGGGTACTCAGGACCTTGTCGACAGTCCTGGAAGATTTGATAGCACTGCATGCAAAGCATTGCTTCCTCTCAGGATGAAAGATACCGCAACAGAACCCAAGGGGCCCCAATATAAGATGGACACTTGTGGTATTTGTTATGTGATGGACCCTGCAAAAAATCCTTAGCCGTCCCCCCTGCACGGGGTTTTTGCCGGTTTTTCGCCGGTTTGGGTTTTTCAGACCGGCTGAAAAACCGGCCGAAAATTGCACAATTGTGTTCTATGGAAAACCCTTTCAGCAGTCCCCACTACACGGGTTTTTGCCTTTCGGACGGTTTTGCCGCCGCAGGTCCGGCGGCAAAACATTGTTAGAAGCACAATCTTCTGTCCGGGTTTTTCCGGACGGAAGATGTGCTTCTCAATGTGAGGGGGGAGGGCTGTTCTCCGCTCATCGCGGATAAAAGCCGCCCCCCCCGCGGCCTAGGGGACGGACGCAAAACAGGACAAATACCGGCCGGCAAACCGGCTGGTATTTGTCCACTGCCGTGTGGATGCGCCCTTATGTTTTCCAAAAAAACAAAACTGATGGAAATGAAAACTTAAAGGGTTTCTCCATAACTTTTAAAAACCTCCCTATGTGATCTAATAGAAAATGTCCCAGCGCTGCCAGATATTGTGTTCCCCCGATCCTCACTGATGCCATCATGTTCATGGATCCCATTATGCTGCAACCAGTCACTGACATCAGCAGTTACATGCCTGCATTCATCTTAAGGTGTGCCATGAATTCTCTAGATATTTTATTCTGTGCCTACCGGCCTTTCCACTGGGAACACGTACTCTATCAAGGTGTGTTGCACCATTATACCTATACTACATGTACAGCATGTGATTGACTGCAGTATCATGGGATCCATGAACATTGCATCATGAGGGATCTGGCAGAACGCTGGAGATCTAGCAGTGCAGGAATGGTGGTGATGGGAGAGATAAGTATGGGGTAATTTTCTATTTTAGCCCAGTGGAAGGTGGAAGAGAGGTTTGTAAAGTCTTAGAAAACCCATTTAACCCTTCAACAGCCGCCCACTGTCTATTGACGTCAGAAGATGCAAGTCATTTGTCTACAGCAACGGCAACAGATGTCGCTGCAGATAGAGGGGATTTGTGGCTTACAGCTCCGAAGTTGTGCTAGAAACCCTTTGATAGTCGCAGTCCGTGACCAGACCACGCCATGATTGAAGGGCATTTCCCTGCTCCATCGGGTGATCAGGACTCCCAGTGACCTGATGGAGCCTGGAGAATGTCTGCACAGTCAGCCCTGGGGACCTAGAGTAGCCTCAGGGCTAGGGGCGTAACTGAAAAAGCCGGGGCTCCACAGCAAACTTTTGGATGGGCCTCCCCGATCACAAACATTTACTGGGACTTCTTAAGTCATGTGATTTCCTCACCATACATATCACCATCATACTGCTACCCAAAAAATTCCATTATACCAAAAGCAACATTCCCAATAGCGCTACTACATATGGATCTGGTTATACCACCAGAACACGACCACAAAGTACCACCACATAGTGACTGAATAATACCCGTATACTATAACTGAATAAAGATCAGCATGCAACGACCAATATTTCCGCCATTCAGTGACCTTATATTGGTAGATATCAGTTTACACAGGAGCTCTGCAGATTATATATAACCTCCATACAGTGACCATATAGTGGTAGATACCAGTGTACACACACTCCACAGACTGTATATAACCACTACATAGTGACTATATAGAGGTATTTACGTGTACACAGACTCTGCAGACATATAAGTGATAACAGTGCAGTTACATCTTGTGACTCACAGGTAACGCTTCTCTGATGAGTCGATGACTTTCCCTTTTGTTCTGCATCTGGACCGAACTGCCATGATGACTTCTCCTGGTCACCACTTGTTCCTGCAGATTTAGACACAAATATCTTAGAATTCTCACTTTTCCAGCACCTCCCTCACAGCCCCCCACCTCTCTACAAAATTTCCATGTGTGGCAGAGCGGGTACAGGCCATAGATTAGAGGCTCAGTCTCCTAGAGTGGAGGAACAGAGGATTCAACCCCATGGAGATTGTGTTAAAACTATGGCTTGTACCTCTCCAAATCATGTTATCTGCTAGGTAGACCCCCCCCCCCATTAGATAGGTTGGTAGACCCTAGGTAGGTAGGTAGGCAGATGGTAAAGCTGCCCATTCTTCTTGGCAAAATGCCTCCAGTTCCTATAAACTCCTTGGCTGTCTTGCATGAACTGCGCTTTGCGTGAGATCTCTCCAAAGTAGCTCAATGATATTGAGGTCAGGAGACTGAGATGGCCACTCCAGCACCTTCACTTTGTTCTGCTGTAGCCAATGACGGTTCGACCTGGCCTTGTGTTTTGGATCATTGTCATGTTCGAACGTCCAAGTACGTCCCATGCGCAGCTTCTGGGCTGATGAGTGCAAATCTTCCTCTAGTATTTGCTGATAACGTGCTGCATTCATCTTTCCTTCAACCTTGACCAGGTTCCCTGTGCCTTTGTAGCTCACACATCTCCAAAACATCAGCGATCCACCTCCGTGCTTTACAGTAGGAATGGTGTTCCTTTCATCATAGGCCTTGTTGACACCTCTCCAAATGTAACGTTTATAGTTTTGGCCAAAAGTTCGACTTTGGTCTCATCACTCCAAGTGACCTTGTTCCAGAAGTTTTGAGGCTTGTTTCTGTGCTGTTTGATGTTTTGTAGGTGAGATACTTTGTGGCATTTGCACAGTAATGGCTTTCTTCTGGTGACTCGACCATGCAGCCCCTTATTGTGCATCTTGAAACAGCCGCACGACTAGTTTTTAGAGAGTCCTGTATTTCAGCTGATGTCATTTGTGGGTTTTTCTTTGCATCCCGAACAATTTTCCTGGCAGTTGTGACCAAAATTTTGGTTGGTTTACCTGACCGTGGTTTGGTTTTTATAGAGCCCCTGATTTTCCATTTCTTAATCACAGTTTGAACACTGCTGACTGACATTATCAATTCCTTGGATATCTTTTTGTATCACTTTCCAGTTTTATACAATTCAACTACCTTTTCCTATAGATCTGTTGACAATTCTTTTGCTTTCCCCATGGCTCACAATCCAGAAACATCAGTGGCTGGGGGAAAGATACAAGAGTCTGTCTGGATCCCAGAAACTCACTCAGCTTTTATGCACACACACTGATTACAAGCAAACAGGTCACTAACCATTCAAACCCACTTGTGTCACCTTCTGTGCATTTTATCAGGCCAAGATCACCAGGGTATGTAAACTTTTGATCAGGGTCATTTGGATGTTTTTGGTTGCCATTATGATATTGTCAAGATGATTAAATCAGGTGTGGAATCTTTGTTCCACTCCTTATCCAATTAAATGCCTCCTCCGAATTATATTATTATTATTATTGCTGCCGGCAGCCAGAGCTCGAGAAACATGACCAACACCTTCCGTTTCGGACATGATTCTGCTTTAATCACAGTAAATTACATTCCAATAGAACTTTTTAATCACATGACTATTCTATCACCACATGATTGGTTAATTGGTGGTTGCTAAGAGAAAAGTTATAATTTGCATGTACGTATGAAGCATTAGCTGATATGACACATTCCAAAGCTCTCCTCTGTATCATCTGGGGGGAGGAGGAAGACCTTGAATCTCTTTGCCGTTAACAGACACTGCATCTGTCTCAAGGAAAGCTGTGTGAGAGATATCTGATAGTTCGATAAGGATGTATAGCAGTAAAAGCAGTTTAACAAACTATCTGATGAGCTTAATAAGAATATAATGATGAAACAGACTTTTGATGTTTTTTCCTTAAATTACCAACTTGACAGTCCCCCCTAAAAATATCAAAATCTGTTCTAACACTCCCCCCTAGAGCGGGAATGGTGATTGATGCTCTTCCCTAAACTGAACAAGAATGGGTAAAGGTCACTCTCCTTAGACAGCAGGGTGAACAGGGTGTTGAACCCACTGAACCACTGTCAGGCTTGCTCCAAGGGGCGTAACCAAGCAACCGCCAGCCTCCTCGCAGAGCCTTTGATGGTAAGGATGACTGTTGACCAATGACCGCCAGGTGCCACCTCAGAGTAGTCTCCGGCAGAGGCACCAGTGGATTGTTTACAATCTCATAACCCTCAATGATTCTGGAGAGTCATGATGGAGGTGGCACTTAACTATTCAGCTATACCTGGTAAGGCATATCGGGTGTAATTATCAAACTTCTGTTGATTACAATAGATGTAATTTACCCAGTTCATACTTTTGTTGATTGTTATCTGGGGCGTAAGTGATTCAAACCCTTTGACCTGATCCCTAGCTTTGAATTCATCAGGCACCCCCCTTGGTTGGCCCTCTTGCATTTTTACACACATCCAGACTAGACAACATATGAAAGGATAAGGGAAAAGTTCATGATCACTTATTGGTTGCAGTCACTTTCTTGCAGTGTGAAGCATACACCCAGGGAGGTCTTCCTTCAAGTTTCACTGAGGTTGTGGACATCAGGAGTACTTGGTATGGTCAAATCTGGGCTCCAGAGAATCTCTGACGTGTTTCTGCACCCACACAAAGTCACCTGGATGTAGCTTTTAGCAGAGTCTGGATCTGGAATGGCGGAGAACACTATGGCATGAATTAGTTTCAATTCATTACACAGATTAGAAGATCAGCTTCAAGCAGATTAGTTGGGTAAGTAGGAGAGATAAGTAGTTTATACAGGAGTCCATGATGTCCAATTGGCACAGGGTAGGTTAAGCGAGTCTGGGTTGGTCGTCCATCCACTTCAATGCATGAAATGTAATTAGGAGAAAGTATGACGTCCGGTGGAGTGTCAGAAGTTTTCAGAACCGATCTGGCTGCACCTGTATCTACAAGGAAAGGAAGTTGGTGGCCATTAATTTGAAGATTGACGGTCAACACTGGTTCAGAATGACTAACAGTGGTGTTCTCTGAAGCATTGAGTAAAACGGTAGACATAGTTTTGCCGGAGTCCTATGGCTGAGGACGATAGGAGGTGTCTTGAGGTTGGAAAGGCGGATAAGATGCATCTTGAGGATATGCTTGTTTGCACTGACTATGGTTAAGATTGGTAAATTGAGGTCCAATGAATGGATTATTATTGTAGGACTGAGGTCTGCGTTGTGTTTGTTGGTTGAATCTTGACGGTTGAGATTCAAAAACTTGATACTGAGGTTGAAGTTGATTATATGCTTGAGGGTATTGCGGTAGTTGCTGTCCATTGGTAGCAAGATTCCTTTTGTCGTCACGAGCTTTAGCGCGGCACTGCCTCATGATATGTCCGGATCGGTTGCAGTAAAAACAAGTTTTCTGAGTTCGGCCTTGTCCGCCAGAGTGTGTGTTCTGGAAAGGTCGCGAACCGTTCTCTTGATTGGAGTCTGTAGGTTGATAACCAGGGAAAACTTGCATTGGTTGATTGTAGAGTATGGTGTCTGGCTGAGCTATAGAGCCCTGTGGGAGCTCTTGAAATAGGGTCACATTAGAAACCTTCTTTAACTGTTGGGATGAATCAGTCTGTGCCTTAGCAATGGAGAGAAGTTGACTTCCGGTTAACTCTGCATATTTTGCTCGATTAGCTTCAAAGTCCCAAATGGGTTTAAGTAAACCTATAACAAACGCCGTTGAAAAGAGGATTTTGTGAGCTTTAGTGTTCATGTCAAATCCATGGTCCTGGAATAAGGCAGACATCCGGTGATAAAAATTCTCCACGGATTGAGTTGGACTCAGGATTCAGCCAAACCTTCTAAGGATGTATAGCAGTTAAATCAGTTTAACAAACTATCTGATGAGCTTAATAAGAATATAATGATGAAACAGACTTTGGATGTTTTTTCCTTAAATTACCAACTCGACAGTATAAAAAGAGAAAACACAAAAGATTGACAATAAATGGCTTCACCCAACCACTAACCATGAGTGGGGGAAAAGTTTTTGTGTTATTATTCATATTCTCTGAAAAAAGGCCAAGAAAGCAAAAAGTCTGCCAGGGTATGTAAACTTTTGAGCACAACTGTATGTAGGCAGGCAGGGTTTAGGGATCAATTTAGGTAGGAAGGGTTTATATAGGCTATTGGGGACTTATAGGTAGGCAGGCAGGGTTTAGGGGCCAATATAGGTAGGAAGGCTTTAGGTATGGTATAGGAGCCATATAGATAGGCAGGCAGGCAGGCATTAGGCAGGCTCCATCAGTGTAAAAATATGAAAGAAATAACTACCTTTCTCTAGGATCCCCCAATGTTACCAGCAGCTGGCCAGTCTTTGTGCTCAGCGACTTCAGCACTGTGGGACGGTGCCAGGTAGGATTAAGGCCTAAGGCCTTAGGCATATCAGGCATATTAGCAGGAACCCGGGCCCCATAGCAGCTGCTACGTCTGCTACCCCGGTAGTTCCGCCCCTGCCCAGGGAAGCTGCTGTCAGGGAACACTGTATGACACAGAAGGTAATATATTAGCTGCATTTGATTATTTTACAACATTCACACTTCACAATAAATAACCTGTTAGATTAATTCTACAGGTTATTACAACCGTGTAGATACCTAATATGTGTAGTTTTTTTGTGTAATGTATTTTTATTAAATATTTATTGTTATTTTATTATTTTTTCTACACTTTTATGTTTGTTTGTTTTGTTTTTTTTTAATTTTTTTTCAATTCCATTCAGGGATCTGAATGGGATTTAAAAAAATGTAAAAAAAAAAACAACATAAGTGTAGAAAGAATAATAAAATAACAATAAATATTTAATTTAAAAAAGAAATCTGCAGCAGTTTATTTATAAAAGTTTATAAATAAACTGCTGCAGAATTTTTTTAAAACTACGCCTCCAAAAATACTTCACCCACATAAAACAAGTCCTCATACAACTGCGTCATTTAAAAAATATAAAAGTTATGACTGTTGAAATGCAAGAAGGCAAAAGCTACAAAATTTTACTGGTTATTAAGGCCTTTTCAGGCCTGGTGCTTAAGGGTTTAAAAACTTTGTTTTCAGTTTGAGTCTCATAGAAATAGAGGCCTCCAACAGATTTATCACACAATGATAGAAATGTATTAAAGGGGTTTTGCCATGAAGTAAAATTGAAGTGGGAAGTTTGAAAATTAAATAATAAAATTTTCACATTCATCATTATTCAAAACTCTGGACCGTTTTTGTTTTAGCTACTCCTTTAGTGATCCATTGTTTACAGCTCGTCTCCAGGGGATACGACCAGGGCTGAGAGCTCCTCACTCCTGGTCGCACATGCTCAGACATCACCTCTCTTCTCAGGCAGCTACTGAGTGTTCAAACCCCAGGTGCTGTCATTCTACTCCTGTCCTTTGGACTAGTTAGTAATTAGTCAAACAGTGCAAATAAAAAAAAAGAAACCTCAATCAGGTTTGTGCATTGATAAAGAGGAAAAAAAAATCCACAGGTTAAGTTCCTGCAGGGATTTGAACCATGGATCCTTGTGCTGTAAAGCAAAAATGTTACCTCTGAGCTACATTGTAGCTACTTACAGCTCTAAACAGACCTTTCTTTGACTAGAGAGAGGAAAGGCCTGGTGATGTCATCCTGCTGGGTCACATGATATGCAATTCAAACAAATCACACATGCCCCCTTCTGAGCACACAGAGCTGAAGAGCTGGATGCAGGAGGTATGAAGTGAGATCGGGACAAAACCCCTTTAAGACTGACACTTCATTCATTGGTCGTAATAAAAAGTCTGCCAGACTAAGATATGCCAGATATATAGCAGCATATGTCTCTTACGACATTTGGCCCATATTTCAGTTCCACACAGCTGAAAGTGAAATCTATGCCAGTGACGAAAGTGTGTGCAGACTATGCTCCTTGTGCAAAACACCACTCATTTTTAGAAAACTGGAAAGCTAGGCGAAAACAGCTCAAATAGTGCACACTTTGAAGCACATAAGGCTATGGGGTTGGTCACACAGCGTGTTTGGATCCGATTTTTGATCCGTTTTGGATCCGAAAATCGCATCCAAAAATGCATTGGCGATTGGATCCTAAGCGGATTCAACATGTATCCAACATGCAGCTGTGTGTTTGGATATGTGTTGGAGGCAGCAGGATCGCACCCTATAGTTTATTATAGGGCTCCTGCTGCATCTTTCAGACCTAGAATTGACATGTCAAATGCTTGGAACGGATCCGAAAGACGCAATGAGACACGCAGCGGTGATCACTCGTGTGAACGCTGATGCGTGTTTCATATTAAAAGCAACGTAAATCACACTGCACACTGTTAGATGCGTGTTTGGGTCCGTTTAGGGTCCGACAGACGGATCCAAACACGTATCTAAAAACGTATGTTCACATTGACTCAACACGCCGTGTGAACCTACCCTAACACAAAAATGACGACTTTCCTATGCCTCAATACGGGCGTAAATCACTTCAGAAATTGCTTATTTTTTTCTTTTATAGACAGTTTGGATACATGAGGCCTGAATGATCACATAAAAGACAAACAAATACTTCTAACTTTGACATCAAAGAAAACTGCTCCTACAGTGAAACAAATTGTCCACTGCACAATAAAGACCATCACGTGCATCTAAAAAGCACCCAAGAGGAATAACACATCAGGGCATCCTGTTAGAGCCGGTTCACATGGCTTATTCAAGCCGTAATTGCGGGACGGATTTCGCTCGCAATTAGTAAGGGGTGGGGCGGGGGCGCTGCCCGACGGCCCCATAGACTTTCATTATCCACGGCGCGTATCCCGCCGGGATAATGAACATGTCACTTTCGCCCCGCCCGGCGGATTCGCCGAGCGGTGAGGAGAGACGGAATCCATAGTTCTCTATGTGAACTGTGGATTACCGTAATGGCTGGGACGGATTCCAGCTGTACTGCAGCTGCAATCCGTCCCTGCAATAAGCCGTGTGAACGGCCCTTTAGGGTCTGCGATGATCTTAGGATTTCATTGTTTTTCTGCTTATGAAGAATAGGCTAAACTACCAGACAGTCCAGAAAGCTCATCGGGATTCAAGCAGTGGTCTTGTTGCTTTGTAAGGATATATTCACATTGAGGACTTTTCCAACCAGATAAAATCCGACATCTTTTCCTCAGCTGAAATTGGAGGTGACACCTCGGATTTCTTTAGAGGATTTTCACTCAACAGAGGCGGCATTTGCCTCTGATTTGGATGTGGCTGAGTCCCATTTCTGCACCACCGTTTAGAAAATCTGTGTGAACTATAGCATAGACTGTGCATTCAAAAAGAAAGCCGTCGGATCATATGAGGATTTTAACAAAGAACCCAATGTAGAATCTGCATTAAATACTGCATTAAAGTCGTATGAACTTAGGGAGCTTTCACATGGTACAGTTTTTGATGCATTTTTCTGCAGAAAGGCATAGCAACTAACGCTGCACAATTCTGCACAAAAAAACCGCACCAAAAAATGCTCCGTGTGAAAGCTCACGTAGGCCATGTCCCCACGGCACAGGTTTGCAGCTGGTTTTTCAGCCGGTTTGTGGTTTTGCAGACCGTCTGAAAAACCGGCCGCAAATGAGCACAACGCGCTCCTATGAAAAACCCGTGCAGCAGTCCTCACTGCATGGGTTTTCCGTCCGGCGGTTTTTCCACCCGTAGGCCGCCTGAAAGATATTCAACATGCACATTCTTCTGTACGGTTTTCGGACGGAATATGTGCAAGTGAATGTGAAGGGGGAGGGTTTTTCTCAACTCATCGCAGAGAAAAGCCACCGCCCCCAACACTCTGGCGGCTGTGTGCACTGCACACAAACCGGACAGATACTGGTCGGATGAACTGACCGGTATTTGTCCATTGCCGTGTGAACGGGCCCTTAGAGAAATGAAGAACAGCAGGTACCAATTACTTGGTCAAAAGGTTGATTGGGAGCAGCTTTGTCCATGTCTATCTATCTGACATGTTGGAGCTCTTGTGGCAACTGTTTTCTTCAGTTTACAACTGGTATAAAACTCGATGACGTCTGAGAACATATAATGGACTTGTTCTCTTATGATTGATTCCATGTAGGTATCTTTTTCTCATTGACGTTTTCGAGTAAGAACATTGCCGCAGAAATGTAGTTCCATCTGTATTTTTGCTATGGGCAAGCCTGTTTTCCTAAACTTTTGTCACCAACGTCCATGTATGTGCTTTTCTAGACAGTCATTACAGAGAAGCTGGCCAAGTACATTTGTCAATACTTCTGAGAGCATGACCTCATGCCTAGGCCAGCTGGCTCTTGTTGGATAAAGTTCAGTAAAATGCACCTTCACACCATGACTCCATCTCGGCTGCCAGGTTAATCAAACAGCAGAAAAAGCATGTAATACATCAGATACTCGGCGGGATGTTATGTGCGGCTTCTTATTTATCTCCTCCAAGATGATGCTTACAGCTGTTTTACTTTTCCTTTTTTCATGGCTACATACAGAGCTGTTTTTTTCATTATATACAGTGGACTACAGGTATTTTAGGGGACAGCACCTAAACAAGTGGGATTGTATTTTTTTCTTGTTTTATTCTTAGAGGGTAGGGTTATTTGTCGTTCGCATATGCTTTTTATCAGACGTAGCTCCCGGGACACAGGACGGGGTCACTTCACAATGGTGCTAAGCAGCAGCATTCACTGGCCTCATTTATGAAAACTGTCTAACAATAAGGTTATGTTCACACGGCCTCTTTTGGGACGGATTTCCGCCCGTAATTCGCACCGTACTGCGCAAATTACGGGTGAAATCCGTCCCAGTCATTACAGTAGTCCACAGTTCTCATGGAGAACTATGGATTCCGTCTCCTCTCCCCGCTCGCCGTATAAGTGACATGTCAATTATTCATTCAAAAAAATGGTTTGGACGACAGCATCTTAAAAGCAGGAGTCACCTTTATTCCAAAGTGAAATACACCATGGCGACGTTTCAGCCCATCAATACATGCCCTTTTTCAAGCAGCATGTATTGACAGGCCGAAACGTTGCGATGATGTATCTCACTTTGGAATAAAGTTGACTCCTGCTTTTAAGATGCTGTCGTCCAAACCATTTTTTGGAATCTACTTGTGTTGAGTTTGAGGCTTGCTCGCCTTAGGACGGACTTTGCATCATTATTGACCGCCAAGGGTCTTATGTGGAATTTTTTGTGCTGTTCCCAACTTGTTGTATTGTTGGCATGTCAATTATTCATGGCGGTATACGCGTCGTGGATAATGAATGTCTATGTCCCTGCCAATGTCCCCGCTCCCGAGCACACGGAGTAATTGCGGGCGAAATCCGTCCCGCAATTACGCCGTGAATAAGCCGTGTAAACATAGCCTAAGACTGTATTTGTTGCCCATAGCAACCAATCACAGCAACCAATCAGAGCCCATAGCAACCAATCAGAGCCCATAGCAACCAATCACAGCTCATAGCAACCAATCACAGCCCATAGCAACCAATCAGAGCTCGTAATGACCTATGAGAGCTCATAACGACCTATCAGAGCCCATAGCAACCAATCACAGCTCATAGAAACCACTCACAGCCCATAGCAACCAATCAGAGCTCACAGCAACCAATCAGAGCTCGTAATGACCTATGAGAGCTCATAACGACCTATCAGAGCTCATAGCAACCAATCAGAGCCCATAGCAACCAATAAGCGCTCGTAACGACCTACCAGAGCTCGAAACAACCTATCGGAACTTGCAGCGATCAATCAGAGCCCATAGCGACCAATTAGAGCCCATAGCAACCAATCAGAGCCCATAGCGACCAATCAGTGCCCATAGCAATCAATCAGAGCTCCGTTTTCTGCAAATTATCCCGGGTCCCAGCAGAAATGCCACGGGGAACCAGAAGAAATGCTAAGCTCCCCGAGTGCACAGCAGAAATGTGTGTGTGTAGGGGGGCTAACAGAAATGCTAAATATTCCAGGTCCCAGCATAAATGTGCATAAAGCCCGCCCAAGGCTGTATTTTCCATTGAGTACCCAAAGGCAGGTGCTAGCAGCACTATTTTTAGGTGGCACCACATACAGGGGTTTTCTCACCATGCAGTTCACAGTGACAGGCAGCTTTTCTTTCACACGGTGTGGTCATGCTGAGGGTGGTTCTTTTGCAGTGATTAGCATACTTAGCTTCTCTGTAACTAGCTGAGACATTACAAAGAGCTGTGCAAGAGCGTTAATCTTCAGTAAACAAAAGCTTCACATGCTTCGAGGAGTGAAAACAATTGCTTATCTGTAAAAAAAAAAGCTAATCTTGTTTGAAACAAATTAGTCAGCTTGGAGTGAGCTCTCTGACCATGGTGCCCTCACTCTCTGCTCTAATCAGATTACAGAGCTATGGTCAGGTAACCATAGAAACCTGGCTGCACTCAGAGCAGATAAAACCAATCAGCATTAAGCTTTCAGTTTTTAAACTGCTGAGAAAAAATGAAAGCTGACCTCCGATTGGTTATTATGGTCAGCAAGGACCATCTTACTGTAAAACAGTTTTGATGAATAGGGCTTTATGTCTGCAGCCAAATACCTGTTCTGTGATGGCCACTGCTATAAACACAGCACAGCAGGTTCTCTTTAAAGCAGGGGTGTCAAACTGCGGCCCTCCAGCTGTTGGGAAACTACAACTCCCATCATGCCCACTGTTATAGATTATACAAATGCATGATGGGAGTTGTAGTTTCCCAACAGCTGGAGGGCCGCAGTTTGACACCTGTGCTTTAAAGGAAACCTGTCACCATTTTTAAATAATTAAAACCAAATACTGATACTTATTCATTTATTCTTACTAGGTTTTTTTTCTTATTGTAGATTTCTCAATTCGGTTGTCTGTATATGATTATGGAGGCGGCCATCTTGCCTGAGCTGCCTTTAACAGCATTTAGAGAGATGTTTTACAACAGCTTCATGAACATAGGAGCCTGTGAACAGGACCTGACCCATTGACTTCTATAGGAGAGTTTTCTAGGCTCTGTGACCTGGGAAGAAGTCAGTGTGCAGGGAGGGGGTGAGGCAGAGCTGTGACTATCTCCTATTGTGACTGGTGGATCCTGTGTTATCTATAAACATTGGTGTCACCTCTCAGTGTAACCCTGCCTGTGCTGACAATGAGGAGACTACAGAGAATCTCTCTCTACAGAACAGGAAGTGTTCTATCTTACTCTATCTGACTTTTATTAGGCCTAGTGGCCAAAGTGAAAACTGCAGGACTTAAGAATTTTTTAAAATATTGATCATGATATGGAAAATAAAAAAAATGACCTAAAATTCTTTAAAAATTTGATTAACATAAAAACACGAGTTAAAAAATAAGTTATTTCTGATGATGCTGACATTGACAGAAAGGATCGGACATTAACAGAATATCTACCCCAAACAGGTGGAGCTAGATAGACTGTTTTCTTCCTTTTGGAAGATAGTTAATTTGCATATTTCCAAATTCTGGTATTACTTTTACAAGTTACAAAACCACCAGCATTAAAGGGAATGTAATACACCATGTCATTTCGAGTGTTTTCTTAGTTACTGTATACACTGCCCCATAGGTAATGAAAGCAGCTGCTCGAAGCCAAAACAATCCTATTTTTCATGGCATAAAATGAAGTTCTCACAAATTAGGGGGTGGTGCAATGTTTTGCATCCTAGATACAAATCTGAAAGTTGTGTGATGGTTGTTTGTTACTTCTCTTTGGGGAAATATCTATGCCAAGGCTCCTACACAACCATCAGTCTTGTTCTAAGGCGAGTTCCTTTCTGTATAGAAGTGACCTATCCCACTAGATTGAAATGGGGACTACATGAAAATGTTTACATTGTACAAATGTATTTATTTATTACCTGAAAATTTTAAGAAATATTTGTATCTAAGTCAGACCAGGCTTTATGGAAAGGGTGTAGCCAAAAGGGGTTTTAAGTCCATGAAAATGATAGGGGTTATGCAGCTGATTTAAAAAAAATAAATAAAAAGGTGCCGCTGCCCAAATTAAAGGGGTTTTGCCACTAGGCCGACTGGTATTTCTCACTATATTCAGAACTGCCATAGAAGTAAATGAGGAGAACTTGCACAAGACCAGGCATTCTCCGCATTCACTGTGGTCGACTTGTAGGTCGTGAAGAGTCTCCATATACGACTTGTCCAGGTGGCAAAACCCCTTTAATAAAAATTTTTAAAAAATCATACTCCCTTCCTCCTCAACTCTGTTCCAGCACTGGGCCAGGGGCAGGCGGAATATCAGCAATTGCAGCGGTGCCATTGCTTTACATCACTGTTTGGAGGTAAACAGGTATGGCTGACGCTGTTTTTGTCTTAAATAACTATACAAACCCTTTTAGTTTAAATGGGGCCAAGCTGCAGAAAAATAGAAAAAAAAATGTTACTCTAACCTACCAGCCACCCACAGCAAGTCTGCAGCGCTTCCGGTTTTCCTCAGGACACACACGTGATGCTTGCACGCCATTGTGACCTAATAGGGCTCAAGCCTCTCCTGTGTGTCCCCATTCCCTTATCTCTAAGGGAATGTGGATTTTGGGGCGCTTCAGAGTAGCAGGGGACAGGTAGGTAAGTGAATCAACCTGTAATGCAGCCACTGCTGTCACGGCCGGGCTAGGCTTGAGACAATGTCTAGAAAGACTATGTAATGTATGCATATGGGACTGTATCAATGAACAGGTAAGCTTTCTTACAGCATATCCTTGTGGAAAGCTTCCCGAGAGGCCTGACGTTATCACGCCAGGTACCTCTCTTCTATTATGTTTCCCAGTATGTGATACCTTGTTTCTTTGACGCATTTTGGTGTCTTAATGGTTTTGATTTTAGGGCAGCACTATATGTGTCGATCAGTTTGCATCTACATTTTCTACATGCTTTACTGGCCTTTCTCCACATTCTTTGACCCCTTTGGTCCATTTGCTACCCACACTTGGTAATCAGTGGGTCCTATACTCTAACCGGGCTGACAAACATGTCGGGACGGGACCAGAGGGTCTTGCTTATAGTGTGAGGTTCCGGTCAGGGACGTCCTTATCAGGGCGAGCACCCTGTATACTTATAGCTTAGGAACCACGTAGTTGACTTTGTGTCTGATAGGGTCTATTTTTCGGTCCCCCACCTTTTGTTGACGCCTTTTTTGTTTACTGTCCTGTGGTTGAGAGATATGCAATTTTAGCATTTTCTCCTGTCATTTTCTATTGATATCTTATTAAAAGTTAAGTTTTAGGACTTCCCCTTTTTTTTCGTTGATTCAATTATTTTCCTGTCAAAAGGGTGTAGTTTTACTACAACTCGTTTCGTTGGGTGGAATCCAGTTACACGACAGCTAGATAAGTATAGCATTTTTTTTTATTATTTAAATTTAGTTTTCATAAACCCTTTAGCATGTAGTGTAGTCATCAGGTGAGGCTACATCTTGTAGAATCATTAAAGAATATAAACTAGGCTTGCTTAAACATGATTTTTCTTAATTTACGGTTTGAATGAACATTCAGGTAAGGACATTCAAGGCTGCAGGGAATTTGAAGCTATCAGTCATTGCCCTCTAGATCTGTCAGCAGACTACAGGATATTCAAGCAACTTAAACTTCACTTTTGACATAATACTTAAAACATTCTGTGTATGATTTTGTATGTGATTTTCTTGGTACAGCTCGTATTTGCCCAGAGGAATGATACTGGCCGTATGTCTTCTTAAATTTACAGAGGCGGACACAGTCTACCTTCAGCCCATCTATATTCTACTGTAAATAGGATTTCTATCAGACATGAGGGTCAAGTGATATTGCATAGAATCCTTTTGGTTTCTTTTGTAGCGATTAGTCAGTTATTGCTTGATTTTTAGTATTAATCTTCCACAAGTTGTGCAATTCATCTAATGTGGCAGACAATTTCATGCTTATATACTTTTAGCAGAGAGAATTACAATCAATTAAAGGGGTGGTTGATTTTATTTTAAGCTACTGCTAATTTAAAAATGAAATGAAGTATATAAAATCTTATATATACAAAAAATATAAATACAAATTTACATTGAGTGGTAATGCCAAGGAAATGGCATGTGACTGCTAAAGCCACTGATTGGCTGCCTTCATGGACTGTTCAGTTGCAGGAAGTAAACAAACATTGGGGGACACAGCTGGCAGCGCCAGTGCTGGAACAGCAGTAAGTGACTAAGTAAATACAAATACATATTAGATCATGATAAATTATTGCAGCAGTAGAAAAAGTCAAACGAACCTTTTATGTATTTTTAAAGTAGCTCTAAAGTTCAAGATCTCACATGTATGTATAGAAACATAGTTCAGATTTGTGTTGTAGGCCTAGTCTATTCAAGGGGTTGTCCAGTGGAAAAAAAAGGAATGTCTAAAAAGTAGGGAGGCACCTAAAAGACGAAAATAAAAAAAAACACCAATGAAACATCCCAAAACCAAATGTGACTAGTGTGTCAAATTAAACTGCCAGTAAAACACGCCGATCCTCCTCTCACTGCAACAAAACATTTTTCTTTTTAAGTTTTTATTAGGTGCATCCAAGTAGATAAGTCCATACAAATATGAAGTAGTAATTCATGTACAAAAGCATAGATTACAGTGATGTCAAAGAATGATATTCTATATACTTATATACCTATATACTCATTCTATGACATCACTGTAATCTATTCTTTTGTACATGAATTACTACTTCATATTTGTATGGACTTATCTACGTGGGACTAAAGGGAATATTAGAGTCTCGATTATAGGGTGAGGTTCCAGTCAGGGACGTCCTTGTCGGGGCGAGCAGCCTGTATATTTGTAGGTTAGGGACCGTGTAGTTGTATACTTTTAGGGCCTATTTTTCGGTCCCCCACCTTTTGTTGACACCTTTGTTGTGTGCTGTCCTGTGGTTGAGAGATATGCTATTTTAGTGTTTTCTCCTGTAATTTTTTTTATTGATATCTTATTAAAAGTTAAGTTTTAGAACTTTCCCTTTTTTATGTTGATTCAATTATAGGGCCTATATAGGCTTTCTATAGATAGTATTGATCTTTTGCAATCTAGATGCACCTGTTTTCTGTTTCTCTTTTTCATTTGTCTTAACAATAATAAAAACAAACAATAACTTGTAGATTTACCTAGTATTACAACAGAAGGTCTCTTCTTTTTCACATTCTGCAAGTGGAAGCCGATACCCTGCCAATAGAATGTTGCCGGCTTGACCCTCATAGTTATTTAATAAGGTGGAGATGCAGCTTTTACGTGTCTCCATTCCTTAGATGATCTTATGACTTAGCTCAGGATCAACCTTCAAGAGTGCAATTACAAGTCAAGTATATTATTGTCTCCAGAAGCAGAAATGTGGGAAATAACAAATCATATCTGTGCATAACATCGATCAATTGAGATAACAGGAATCAAAACAACTATGCCACCTGGGCTCTCTTTCACAAACCTGTAGGTTTCTGGCCTGCCTGACACTAATAAGGTGCCTCCTATTGTGTGGTCCTACAGCGTCAGAGGTCTCATCCCTGTGTGGTAGGCAGGCAGCGCGTGGCCCCCCTCACATATGCCCCTGCACTCCCGTGAATACATTTTATTTGGCTAGATTGGAGGGCCTTCACTCAAAACTCTTTGCTGGTACCAGGAGGTAAGACTAAAACAATCTTTAATAAGATTTTGGATTCGCTGTGGCAACAGAGCGATGTAACTCTCTTATACTCCAAAGAAAATTTTCGTTTGCATCTCTTTTTACAACAAATTTTTTTGTACATAGCTGCACAATTTATGAACCTAGCTGTACCTTTAAGAAAAAAGTAATACATATTAAATAAATTGGATAAATATTAAGGGTGCTTGTGACACTTTGTAATGCGGGCAAGATGTGGGGGCGTTCTGGAGGCGTCGCACCACAACCATATGATTCTACACATTTATGACTGGAGGACGGCAAAACTGGGGGCATTACCGCTGGAACAGGCAGACCAAGTTATAAGTGGTTTACCTGAGCCTGAGTTGTCTCTTTGGAGCTAGAAAGCACTAAATCTATGACCGGCAGTAGAACAGGTTCATACATTCTGCCGCATTCTACACTGATTTAAAGCTAGTGCTGGCCTCTATGCACCTACATCATACATGTCGCCCATAGTGTGAAAACAACCTGAAGTAGTGAAGTATTGAGCGGACAAAGCACAGAAAAGGATCCTGGAGCTTGTTTTACAAAAAATGGGAAACTGCTTTTAAACAGGAAATTCAGCTGCTCTTCTTATGAGAAGGGAGGCTACATACAGCACATAAAAAGCAAAAATTAGAGAGGAAAAAAAAAATCCTGCTAAATTAATGAAGACTAAGGGAAGGCTTTTGAGAATTGTTTTGTTTCACCGCACAACGCAGATCAGAAAACTTGTGTGTCTCCAATTTTAGTTAGATTTTTTTATGAAAGAAGCCTGCTTCATCGCATACTACTTTAGCGAGGTATTCTCCTGTAGAAGCATAGGGTACTTTACAAAGTAAAGCATGATATGTTGTCACACTGGCTTTCTAGAGGCAAGTTATATGTAAACTCAGTAATCGGTTTAGTGCATGAGTCATTGCCATATTTTTGGGCATTTTTTAAACTCTAATTTTTACGTTTTTATTACAAGCAATTGAACAAAACTCCCTTTCTTTCCACCCTATGAGAGTTATCCAATATACTGAACCAGCCTGTTCACTGACGTCATCTACTGTATTTCCAGAATAAATACAAGTGTAAATATTTATATTGTATTATGTTCATTTACATTATACAGATATCTTAATTTTTTTAGTGTAAAAATATTCCATCATTGAAGAACTGCATCAGAGCAGGTCAATCAGCTTGTACCTCCCATTATTTACTTTAGTCGTAGTCGCTGAAGGGCACATTTCCTATTATGAGGCATGATAGACTGCAGAGGCTGAAATGCTATAGATTCAGATTTCAACCTTCTTAGGCCTGATTCACATGTGTATTGGTGATTCTGTTCGTAACTTCAATTGCAGAAACTTTATCGGGTCCATTGCATGACAGACACCCACGGTGCCCGATAGACCCTATTGACTACAATGGGGTCCGTTGGGTTTCCACGCTAATGACTGTCATTTTAATAGAAAAAATTATGTTTTATGCTGCACTACGTTTTCCCTCATTTTTGATGAAGTCTGCGTTGTAGGCAGTATATCATTTGTTTCCCAAAAGTACTGGGGAGCAGGTGGTGTCTGTGGTGTCAGAGTTTGAAAGAGGTGCTTTGCCAAGGACCAGTGTTAAGTGCCCCTGATTTCAAGGCAGAATTCGTGGTACAGGCAGATGCCTCTAACAAGGGACTGGGAGCTGTTCTGTCCCAGGTGATTGATGGGGAAGAACACCCCGTGGTATACTTAAGCAGAAAACTGACGGCAGCAGAAAAGAACTACGCCATCGTAGAAAGAGAGTGCTTAGCTTTAAAGTGGGCAATTGAATCTCTCAAGTACTACCTGATGGGCAGAGAGTTTAGGGTGGTCACAGACCATTCCCCACTAAAATGGATGGCACAAAATAAGGGCAAAAATGCCAGAGTGATGAGGTGGTTCCTAGCTCTACAGGATTATAGGTTTTGTGTAGAGCATCGCCCAGGTTCCCAGCAAGGCAATGCGGACGCACTGTCGCGTACCCATTGCCTGGAAGCACAAGGTGCTCCTCCCCACAGGGCTGAGCAGAGGGGGGGGATATGTAAGGTGACAGCTGGGAAGGTCCTTAATGGGGTGTACATCCCAGCGAGATTTCTGGCTTACGCCAGGAAAAGAGAGTAGGTAACATGTCACCAAGGTTACCTGGCCTTGGTGAAATAGAAGCCAGGTAGTTTGTGTGGTGTTAACCTCAATAAGGGGTTAACATACGTTTTCTAGGTAGTATGGTTACTTCAGCCAAAACCTGGGATGGCTTCTATTGGGAGTAGGCAAAAACGTTTGGGGTTTTCTAATCCCCCCTTTTTCCACCTGACCAGGAATTTTTGGGGGTAGCCCTTAAAAAGTCAGCAAGTGCTGACCGCCCTTCTGTTAACAGGTCAAGGAGTTTGGCCCCGGGGGTTTGGGGCTGAAATTTTGGGACCCAGGAACTCACCAAAAACCGTTTTATTTGACAAGGGGTAGGAGGGAACTGGCCCCTGTCCGCCCGCACCCCAGCAGGTCAGGGAAGGGTTTTTGTTTTGGGTTTTTTTGTGTTATTCGGTTTGCATCTGGGGTTTGTTCTTTGTATACCTGTTTGGCCAATAAAAAACGGGGGAAACCCCTGCTGGGGCAAAGCTTCAACCGTCCGGGGTGTCTTTTTATTCATTGGGACTGGGGAAACCCGAGCCCCCCATCTAAAAGTGAGTGGAAACTTACACAAAGGGGGAGGGGTTCAACGGGCACTTAAAAAAAAAACAAAAGGGACGTGGTGAACCAAAGTCCTGGGGTTTAAAATTTCTACTACAAATGCAGGAAGAAAAACCCCAAAAAAGAACGAGCTGATTTTAAAAATTAAAACCCGGGCCAACCTCCAACAAAAGGGGTTTCTGCCAACAGGAAACCAGTTTTCACAGCAAAAGCGGTTTCCATGAGGGGCAGTAAAGGCCCAGCGGAAACCAATTCCCTCTGCTGCGGGAGGTTCAAAGGGAAAACAGCCTCAGAACAGTGCATTTGGGGTGCCCAGGGCTCTGCAAGCCTTAAACCGAGAGACCAGAGGGGGGCTCAGGGGTTGCAGCGGCACCCCGTCAGCTGTGCAATGGGCGCCCGACAAAAATGACTGGGTGAGGGGGACATTGAGGGCCCAAACCAGGTTACCTTTGAAGGATCGCAGAGGGGGCGCAGGGTAACCCCCGGGGTCAAATGGGGCGACTACTGGCCCCCCTTCCGACGGGTGAACCCCAGAAGGCCTACTTTGGGCCTGCGAAATCCAGGACGCCAGGGTATATACAAGGTGAAGGGGAGATACTGGCCCGGCTTGGCGTTAAACCTTGGCGGTTCGTGGGGCGGCGAGTCCCTTAACCCCGGGAGTACGCACCAAAAAAACCAGCGAGGTTCCCGATGTACGACCTGGGACCAAAACCCTTTCAAGCAAGTGGCCAAAAAACCGGAGGGAAAATTACACCTGCCCAAATAAATGGAAGGGTCGTTAAAAGTGACGTTTTTTTCCGTGCCTTTTCCCGGGGAGGATACGCGCTGCTTGGGGGACGTGACCCGAAAAGTTGTGGAAAGAATTGGGGTCCCTTTGGGGGGAGGTTTTCGGCCACTGAGGACTTTCCTCCAGGACCTGCATTTTCCCCCGGGGAAACCCGAAACAACCGGGGTTACGGTTTTAAAATGTTCCTATTATTAAGGGGGGGAGACATTATGCTATGGGGGTGGCACGTTTCCCGAGCTTCCGGTTAAAACCGGATTCCAAAATCCCAAAAAAAAGGGCCTAATTTTCCAGGCACGGGGCCAGGTAGTCTGCGGCACTGCCCGGAAATGGGGCATGTGGCACCAAAGTGCCCGAAAGATTTTCCTAAACCCCTGGATTTTGACCGTTGGGAGGGGCAGGGCTTATTTTGCCAGGGCCCGTTTATGCTCCCAAAAAGAAACTACGGGGGCGACGTCAAGTGTGTCCCGTCCGGGTAGGAGGCCCCTTCGGGGATGGGGCCCTTTTTTGGGCTTGGGGGTTTGGGGACACTTTCCGTGCCCGTTTAAATGGAAACCGGAAAATCCAGACCCGTTTCCTGGGGGGTGGTTGTATATGGGGCAATAAAGACTAAACCCCCCAAAAACCCCGTGGGCAAAGTTTGGACTCCCTTTTGGGGGCCCTTTTTTTCATGGTCGGTGTTGTCAAGGACTTAAAAGCACCATGTATTTTAGGCCCCGGGTTTTTCCCTTATTTTGGAAAAATATGGGGAAAAAAACAGACCCCGGGTGTTGGGAAACATGGGGTTTAAAGGGGTGCGAACCTGCAAAGTCCGGTTTTAAAAAGGGTGTCAAGGGGTTTTGATGTTTCCCCTTTAAAGGGCCTGGCAGGTATTCAGAGGAAAAATTTCCCCCCAAAAATAGAAATTTTCTAACATTGCAGGTTGTCCGGGGGAACTTTTGGGAAAGGAGGCCCGTTTTAAAAGGGTTTCCCCAAATTAACAAATCCTGGCGGGGAAAGTCAAAGTTTATTAAAAAGGGGTTTCAAGCAAGAAACCTGACACAAATTTGGGGTATCCACATTTTGCAGTGCGGGATAATCTCCTTTCAGGGGGAAAGAAGACCCCCAAATGGAGGTGGTTTAAAAACAAATTGTGGTTTCCCCCAAGGGACCCTTTTGGGGCCCTGGCTTGGGGGCTGGGTTTTCACAAAGTGCTGGGGGGCCCTTTGGGGGTTTAAAAAGACCAAGGGGGCTTTGAACGGAATTTTTTTGGGCCCGGTATATATTGACGGGAGAGGAAATTTTTTTATTCGGTCCTGAATGCAAGATTTTAAAAACCCCCCGGCCACAACTCCCCTAACCCACTTTGTTCCCCACCGATCCCTTTAAGGGGCCGGGTTTTAGCCCCCATCGCTTAGGACCTGGTAGGGCCACTTCCTTTAAGGGGCTGCCCCGAGGCCGGCCAAACCAACTTGGTGGGGCCGACTTTGCCCCCCCTTATCCCGGGAAACCATCCCCCTTTGGAAACACCCAGCAAAAGGGGAATTTTCAAGGGGAAATATTCCAAAGTTCCCCCAAAACAGGGGTTTCCCAAAAAAACTCCCACCCCGACCCGGGAACCCCTTTTATGTTTTAAGATTAAAAAAAAGGCTGTGCCCCCTCCTAAATATTTCCACCTTTAAAAACCTCAGTATAAAAACCCAAACTGGGCGGCCCTTTTAAAAGGTTTTAACAGGACATTGTAAAGGGGGTGCTTTAAAAAAAGTTTGTAAAACAAGGTTTGGGGAAAAACTGGGACCAGGGAAAAACCAAAACCCAATGTTCTCCCATAAGGGAAAGGTTTTTGCAGGCTTCCACAGGGGGTTTTTTTCCCTTCGAAAAACTTAAAACAAATAGAATCCCAAAGGGGGTATTTAGATATTGGAAAAAAGAACCCGGGAACCCGGGGGCACACGTCACCCGCAGTGTCATTTAGCATATTTTGCCCGAAATGCAAAAATAGGATTTGCGAGGGGATGCCCAAATTTTGAGGAAAAGAAAATGCAACCCAACGCGAGGGAAAAACCCAAACCAGAATGTATAAAACCGGTCTTCAAAATTAAGGTCCCTTTTAGCCCAGGTTTAAACCGCTGTTGGTGCCCCGGTTCCCAAAAAAGCGGAAAAATAAATTTTGGGGAAAGTGGCGGGTCCTTATGAGGTCCAGGAAAAGGTCAGTAAAAGTGAAAAATAAGTGGGATCAGCCAAAGGGGAAAAGGTAAGCCGCTCCAGTTTTACCACATTTTAAATTTTCTTTTAACCCTGGAAAGGGCAAAAAGGGCCCCTTTGGGGCTGCGTGGGAAACCAAAGGAAAGTCCCTTCCCCGAGCTGCCAGAGGTCCGTATCTAATCCCCTTTTCCACCAAAAAAAAAGTAAAAGGGGGGTGAAAAAGTTATTGGGGGGGAAATAGAGAAGTGTTTTCGGAAAAAACCAGGGGGGAACGCAGGGGCATAAAAGCCATGACAATGTGACGGGAAAACCCCCGGGTTTAAAAAATTTTAAGGGTTTAGGCCCCTTTGTGTGCCCGAGGGGGCCGAGACAGGCCCCTCTCGGGGGGAGGTGGAAAAATGTTGTCATGGGGTTATAAAAAAATTAAAAAATGGGTTTGGGTCCAAACCCCCTAGTCCTCCCTTTCCAAAAACCCCATGGTAGCCTAAGGTTCTGTAATGACTTTAGGAAGCAAATGAGATGTCCAAAATTTTTTATGCATATCCCATGCCAAAGAGTGGGTGAGCTCATAGGAAAAGGGTTTTTGGGCCCGCCCAGAATTTTCCAAACACCACTCTTTTGGGCCTAACTAAGGGCTATTGGCAAAGGGGGCCCACTTACAAAAGCCAGGGAGGGGGAAAAAAAGGTTTTTTTACAACCCCCAAAGGTCCCTTTTCAATAGGGGGGTGTGCCCTTTTGGGCCCCCACGATGCCCCGGCCACATTCCAGGGTTGGATGGTATTGTCCCAAACCCCCAAGAAAAAATGCAGCTGGGATATTTAGATGATGTAGTTATTTTCAAGGCCTTTTGACTTGGGAAATCCCACCTGGAAAAATTCAAGCTGTCCCGGACTCCATTCGGGAGACAGGTTTTCACCGCAAACCCCCAAAAAATGCGCCATAGGCCCCTTTAGGAGGCTCGATATCTGGGGTACAACATTGGTCGGAGTCATTTAAAAACCCCCTAGGGCAAAAAACCCAAAACTTTTTAAAAATTTTGGGCCCAAACCGGGGGTCAAAAAGACAGGGTTAAAGCTTTTTTTGGGGTTGGGGGATTTAAGAAGGTTT
The DNA here is from genome assembly GCA_025379985.1 of Phyllomedusa bahiana. Lineage (NCBI taxonomy): Eukaryota > Metazoa > Chordata > Amphibia > Anura > Hylidae > Phyllomedusa > Phyllomedusa bahiana. The sequence continues at coordinate 47,020 of JAODAL010022637.1, forward strand.
GTGCCCAAAATTTCGCCTCCGTGGCCGCCCCCCTTTACAAAACCTCACCAAAGGGTTAAATCCACTAAAGGGAAAGTTTGGACAAGGAAGCAAAAATTTAAAACCGTTTCAGAGTTTGGGAAATTTATTGGGGCTTTGCCCCAAAGGGAAACCCGTGTTAAAAATTTCCCCCCATTTCAAAAGGGAGAAATTTGGGGGGGTACAGTCAGATGGGCCCCTAACAAGGGACTGGGAGTGTTAAAACCCAAAAACCCGGGGGATTGATGGGGGAAAAACACCCCGTGGGGTTATACTTTAAACAAAAAAAAAAACGGCAGCAGAAAAGAAATTTCGCCAAACGTTTGAAAGAGAGGGCTTTTTTTAAAGGGGCAATTTTAAAAACTTTTTAAGTACTCTATGGGGCAGAAAAAGTTTAGGGGGGGTCACAAAAACCCCTTCCCCAAATAAAATGGATTGGCACAAAAAAAGGGCAAAATTTCCAGAGTGGGGTGAGGTGGGTTTCCTAGGGTCCTACAGGGAAAATTTTTAGGTTTTTTGTAAAGCAACGGGCCCCGGTAAATTCATGTGTAAAAAATTGCCTGGAAGCAAAAAGGTGCTCCTCCCCACAGGGCTTTAGCCCGGGGGGGGGGGGAAAAATGTAAGGGGAACTGCGGAAGGTCCTTAAAGGGGTGTAAAAACCCCAAAACGAGATTTCTTTTTGGCTTTACGCCAAAGGGAAAAAAAAAGGTATAACTTTTAAACCCAAGGTTTCCTGGCCTTTTGGGGAAAAAAGAATGCCAGTAGTTTGGGGTGGTGTTAACCTCAAAAAAGGGGTTTATTAAAAAAAACCTGTTTTTTAAAATGTATTTATGCTTAAACCAAAAAACCGGGTTGGGTTCTATTGGGAGTAGGCAAAAGCTTTGGGTGGTGTCTACTCCCCTTTTGTTTTCCCCCTGCCAGGATTTGGGGGCTAAACCGTTAAAAAGTACACTAGTCAAATCTGACCAGGGCCCTTGTAATGGGCAATTAGGTCAAGGATTTTTGGGCCCGAGAGGGGGGGACCGACTTTGGGGGTACCCAAAGGAAAAATCACCCAGGAAACGGTTTTTTAGACCAAATTAGTGGGAAAAAGGGGGAAATGCAAATGTTAAACCAGACATCAGGCCCGGAGTGGGGTTTTTTGTTTTGTTTGTTTGTTATTCCCTTTTGGGATCTGGGATTCGTCCTTTTTTTACTGTTTTTGCCAAAAAAAACCGGGGGACACCTGCTGGAAAAAAGCTTCCCAAACCCGTCTGTGTCCTTTTCTTCAAATTTGGGACTGCGATCAAAACCCCCGAGCCCCATCTAAACGGGGAGTGGAAAACTTACAATATATATGTTTTTTTATTTTTGCTTCGGAAAAAAATTTTAGAAAATGGAAGACTTTTCAAAATCAATAAGAACTTAAATTCAAATCAAGTTGTGGGTTGAAGTTTTTCCCTATTGGGGGTGCATTAAATTTCGGGCCTTTAAATAACCTGTAACCCTTTCCTCAAAAACCCCTACTTAAATATTGTAAAAAACCCCGGATCCTTTAAAATTCAGTATCTTTTAAAAGTTTGTGGGAGCATTGTTTACTTGGGCTGTGCAAGCTGGGGATTATTTAAACTTCTTAAAGGGGAAAGCCCGCCTTTTTAACTAAAATTTGTGGGTTATGGTTTTGCGATGGATGTAAAGGGTTTAAAAAACCCATGTGGCTTGGGTCATATTTAAAATTTTGCTGTAAAAGGGGGGCCTGATTAAAAGGTTTTCCAAAAAGAAAATTACTCCGGGGCTGCTTTTAGTTATAAACACTTTTTTTTTTTTAATTTTAAATTGACGGGCATTTGTGGGTTATAAAGTACATACAAGGGATTTGTGTTTCCCCAAAATAAATTAAACCAAAGACTAATTTTATTTTTTGGGTCCCTGCACAAAGGGACTTAAAGGGGTATTGGGAAACCCATTTTCAAAGGTAAGTCCCAAAATGGCAAAGCCTGGGAAACGAATTGTGCAAAAATTTTGCCACTGTGGATTTTGGGGGGTTTCAGTATGGGTTTAAAGGAAAACGAAAAAAAAATAACAACCAAAAAACCTTTGTTGGGGGTTTTTTCTGCAAATCTAAGAACTTCCACAACAAATTTCCCCAACAATAAAAAACCCCTTTTAAAAAATCTTGCAGAATTTTTTCCCAATGGGTAAAAACTCCAGAAAAAAAACTGCAGCGGGGGAAAGAACCCCAAATTTTAAAAATTTTAAAAAACTGCATCACTGTCCCGTTTCCATAAGGTTTCACCCCAGAATTTTACTGTAGTGCGCGAATAAGATTTCTTAAAATCACATTCACACATAGTAATTTCTTGCAGATTTTTTGCAGGAATATTATCTACAGAAAATCCACAGCATGTGCCGCACCTTTACAGGATTCAGCACAGCCAGCGTTTTGAAACTAACAGACAACCACTAAGCTAACTTTGCAAATTTATTTTACAAGTCTGAAACAGTCACATTAATCCCCCAAAATATGTAAGTTTCAAATGCATGACCGAAGAGCAGTAAACTATTGATCCCTTCATTTTTTTTTTAAGACTGGGTCGCTTCAACTGCTCTAGCTCTGAAATAAAGCAAATTCAGTAACGTATTTTTGATTTACCATTGACAACATGTCAAAACGAATCAATGAGACGGCAATACCCCTTTAAGAAAAAAATTCACATCCCAGAAGTTTATCATTTCATGTTGAACAAATTATTGCTAGTTGGATCTGGTAAACAACGTACCTGTAGACCACATCCAGTGCAGAAAATATGTTGGAAAAATAGGGCAAATGTAGTTCAATTGGGACAAGACTTGTCTTAAAGAAGCTTAGGGAATCATACACATCAATAGTTTAGGGCAGGCATCCTCAAACTGCAGCCCTCCAGCTGTTGGGAAACTACAACTCCCATCGAGCCCACTGTTGTAGATTATATAAATGCATGATGGGAGTTGTAGTTTACCAACAGCTGGAGTGTCACAGTTTGAGGATGCCTGGTTTAGGGAGTTAAGGAGTTTTGTATAGTTTTTGTATAGTGTGTAGTTTTCTAGAGCTGGCTGCATTTTTCCCATCTTTATTCAGAGTTCATTTACCCTGTTTTGGGGGTTCAGCCACTGCAGAAGACACCATCAGCAAATCTGCCATAGAAAGGAAATGCAAGTGTTGCAATGCTGCTTCCATGGTTCTTAAAGAAATCTTTTTTTAATACTATTTGCTTGTAGTTAAATTTTTTATATTCAAGAAGACTTCTGTGTCGCACTGTTGCTGCCAGGGTTCTTCCATAAGACTCCTACACCTATTCTACTCTCCAACTCTAACTCTAACCCTTCCTCTAACCCTACTTCTAACTCTAACCATACCTCGAACCCTAACTTCGGGAAATATCTAACCTTTACCCTACCTCTAACTCTAACCCGACCTTTTACTACAACCCTAGCTCTAACTCAACTTCTAACCCTATCTCTAATCTAACTCTACCCCTAAGGCTATGTTCACACGGCGTAATTGCGGGGCGTAATTACGCCCTGCAAATATACCGTGTGAACGGGGGCGGGGGCGGGGGAGGGAGCGGGGGGCCGGCACTTAGCCGGCCCAAAGACAAACACTGCTCGCGGCGCCTATACGCCGCTAGAAATTGACATGTCAATCATCTCCCCGCCCGGCGGCTTGGCCAGACAGGGAGAGGAGACGTAATCCATAGTTCTCTATGAGAACTGTGAATTACCATAATGAATGGGCCGTTTTCGGCCCGTAATTGGCGCACTCCGGCGCGTAATTACGGACCGAAATACGGCCCATTTTAAGCCGTGTGAACATGGCCTTACTCTCTAACTCTCACCCTACCTCTAACCTTAACCCCATCTGTAATCCTGACTCTAACCCTACCTCTAACTTCAACAGTGACCCTACGTCTAACCCTTCCTCTAACCCTACCTCTGACGCTTATCTTGCCTCTAACTCTAACGCTAACTCTAACCTTAACCATATCACTAACTCTAACCCTACCTATAATCGCAACCCTAGCTCTAACTCTACCTATAACCCTAACCCTGTCTCAAATCTAACTCTAACACTACCTTTAACCACTCCTCTAACCTTAACCCTATGTCTAACCCTACCTCTACCCCGACCTTTAACCTTAACCCTGTCTCTAACCCTACCTCTAATCCCCAATCCTAACTCCAACCCTAATTCTAATCCAAACGCTAATCCTATCTCAAACGCTAACTCTATTTCTAACGCTAACCCTACCTCTAACTCCAGCCGTAGCTCTAACTCCACCGCTAACTCTATTTCTAATCCTAACCCTATCTCTAACCCTGACTCTAACCTTAAGGGCATGTTCACACGGTTCATTTGGACGAGGTTTGGATGAGGTTTTTGGAGCGTTTCCTCTCCCAAAACCATACCAAAACTGTGCCTGAAACGTTTCTTCTGAAGAGGTTTTAGAGGCGTTTCTCGGCGAGGTTTTGGATCAGGTTTTCAACAAGGTTTTCACCCATACAAATTAATAGCCAGGACAAAAACTGCACCCAAAACCGTGCACAAGACGTGCCAAAACCGCGCCAAAAACCGCACCGAAAACACAACGCTTCTTGACATGGCGCTTCTTTCCAAAGAAGCATGTAAAAACCTTGTCGTGTGTGAACTACAACAAGGTATTACATAGGAATCTCTAATCCTGTCTCTAACCCTACCACTAACCTTAACCCTATCTCTAACCCTAACTCGAGCTCTAACCCTACCACTAGCCTTAACTCTAACCCTCACCCCAACCTCAACCCTAGCTGTAACCCTAACCCTATCTGTAACCTAACGCTCTAACTCAACTCTAACCATAACCCTACCTCTAACCTTAACCCTATCTCTAACCCTGACTCCTAACTCCAACCCTAACCCTGCCTCTAACCCTACCTCTAACCCTAATTTTAATCCTATCCCTCTATTCTAACCCTACCTCTGAACCCTATCTCTAACCCTAACGTGCACCCTACCTCTAACCCTATTTCTAACCCTAACCCTCTACTCTGACACCAACCCCACCTGTAACCCTATTTCTAACCCTCAACTTTAACCCTACCTGTAACCCTAACTCTAAGCCTAATCTTAACCCCACATCTAACACATGCTAACTGTACCTTAAACTCTAACCCTGCCTCTAATCCTAACCCTACCTCTAACCCCATATCTAACCCTAACCCTGCCCGCTTTCTAACCTTACTTCAAACCCTACCCTTAATCCTAACCCTACATCTAATTCTAACCCTACCTCTACCACTAACCCTACCTCTAAGCCTAACCCCATGTCTAACCCTAACGCTACCTTAAACCTAACCCTACCTCTAACCCTCTCTCTAACCTTACTTCAACCCCTACCCTTAATCCTAACCCTACCTCAAACCTTACATCTAATTCTAACCCTACCTCTACTCTAACCCTACCTCTAATTCTAACCCCATGTCTAACTTAAACCCTAACCCTACCTTAAACCCTAACCTTAACCCCATATCTAACCCTACCTTAAACCCTAACCCTACTTCTTACCCTCCCTCTAACCTTACTTCTAACCCTACTCTTAATCTTCTTAACGCTACCTCTAACCCTACATCTAACTCTAACACTATATCTAACCCCATGTCTAACCCTACCTTAAACCCTAACCCTACAGTTAACCCTAACCCCACCTCTAACCCTATCTTTAACCCTAAAAGTATAGGATAGGAAGCTCCGCACTGTACTATACGGAGGCTCTACCAGACCACCAATCACTGCCTGCACCTCATTAATACATTTAAGAGCAGTACAGGACATGTAGTACCTCATTGTACTGTAGTGAGGCGCTATATACCACCAATCCCTGCATACACCACTTTAATACATGTAAAAGCAGTACAGAACATGTAGTACCACACTGTACTATACGGAGGCGCTACTAGATCACCAATCACTGCATGCACTGCACTGCACTAATACATGTAAGAGTAGTACAGGACATGCAGTACCACACTGTACTGTAGAGAGGCGCTACTAGACTGCCTATCACTGAAAGCATCTCTCACTAATATACAGTATATAAGAGCAGTACAGGACATGTAGTACCACACTTTACTGTAGAGAGGTGCTAAAAGACTCCAAATCACTGCGTGCACCTTACTAATACATTTACAGGTTAGTCTGCATTAAGCGGGTTGCCCACGTCACCTTTTTTAAAAGGACGCATCAGTAGAGCAGTACAGGACATGTAGTACCTCACTGTACTGTAGAGAGGTGCTATAGACTGCCAATTACTGCATGCACCTAACTAATACATGTAAGAACAGTACAGGACATGAAGTACTGCATTGTACTGTAGAGAGGCGCTATAGAGTGCCACTCACCTTACTAATACAAGAAAGATCAGTACAGGATAGGAAGTACCGTACTGTACTATACGTAGGTGCTACTAGATCAACAATCATTGCCTGCACCTCATAATACATGTAAGAGCAGTAGAGGACATGTAGTACCGCCTTGTACTGTAGAGAGGAGCTATAGACCGCCATCACTGCATGCACCTCACAAGTAACATGTTTATGAAAATTGGTTGGATCTCCCATCAATCACATGAGCCGTAGCTCAGCAGAGTCTGGGATTATGGTTTGTATGGTTTATACAATATCCTATGCAAGACCATTGTATGGTGATAACATTGTATCCTGAGGCTATCTGAATTGCTGGGAGCTCTGGTTATTGACTATATGTCATGAAAAGTAGCTAATAGGTGTAGAGACTCTGTATTTCACATGTAATTCCACCATTACATTTATGATATTATCCAGCTTTAAATATCAGTTCACTTTAACATGACCTTTCCACAAGAAAGTTTTACATCATGTTTTTTTTCCGCCAGCTACCCATTGGTTTCCCACACTCCTCACCACTGAACAGCTGGATCATGAAGTACTACATGAAAAAATGCTGTGGGAATCTGAGCACTGCATCCAGCATAGTGTCCTGGGGTGAATTTAGTAGAAGGTTGTGAACATAGTGCAATCAGTGTATTGTACCTGTTATGGGATATACACTGGGGGTTATCATATTTGGGCAGCTGTCTGGCATCTATCAGGAGGCCTATGGCTGCCAAAGTGTCATTGTTGTTGACATGAAATTCTCACCAGATATCAGTAACAGCCCATCCAATATACACAGGCAAAGGAATCAGACCATAGATGGCCATAAATTATGTGTAATAATTAGAAATGACACAAGGAAAAAGGATTGAACACGATCACTGAAATGTATTTAGTACAAAAGCCTATTTTGGTGAAGACGCCTCCTGCATGGAGAGGCTAGTGGCCTGCATTGCTCAGGTGGGATTTTGGCCCTTTCTTCCACACAAATAGTTCACATCCTGAAGCTTCTATGACCTCTGAGCTTTAGTTCCCTCCATAGATTTTCTATTGGATTCCTGTCCGGGGATTGGCTGGACCATTCTAGTAGCTTTATTTTCTCTCTATGAAACCAATTGAGAGTCTCCTTGGCCATGTGTTTGGGGTCATTGTCTTGCTGAAATGTCCGCCCCGTTTCATCTTCATCATCCTGGTAGATGCAGCAGATTTTTATCAGGAATAACTTGGTACATTTATCCATTCATACTTCTTTCAATCATATGAAGTTTGCCGGTGCCGTTTGCTGAAAAACATCCCCACACCATGATGTTCCCACCTCCATACTGCACTATAGGTCTAGTGTTTTTAGGGTGATATTTGCCTCAGAACATGGTGTGTATTATGGCACTCAAAGGGCATGTCCCCACGGCAAGGGTTTTTAGCCGGTTTTTCAGCCGGTTTGCGGTTTTGCAGACCGCCTGAAAAACTGGCCGAAAATGAGCAGAACGGGACTCTATGGAAAACCCGTGCAGCACTCCCCACTGCACGGGTTTTCCGCCCGGTGGTTTTTCCACCCGCGGGCCGCTCAAAAAACATTGACCATGTTCATTCTTCCGTACGGTGTCCGGACGGAATATGAACACCTCAATGGGAGGGCTGTTCTCTGCTCATCGCGGGACGGCCGCAAAACCGGATAAATACCGGCCGGGTAAACCGACCGGTATTTGTTCACTGCCATGTGAACGCACCCAAAGAGTTCAATTTTGGTCTCACCTGACCTGACTATATTCTCCCAGTATTTCACAGGTCTGTCTAAATGTCATTAAGTAAACTTTAAACTTCAATATTCTTTTTGTTTACTAATGGAGTCTTGCATGGTGCAATTACAATTGTATCTGCTGATTCCAGGTCTTTCTGTAGCTCCTGGTCTAGTCCTAGTCTCTTGGATAGCTCTGATTATTTTCACTCCGCTGTTTTAAATCTTGTGGGGAGCACCTGGTCGTGGCCTCTTTATGGCGAAATTATTTCTTTGTACTGCCGGATTATGGCCCCAACCGTGCTCACTGGAACCTTCAATGGTTTAGACATTTTTCAGCAACCAGGGATTTATTTTGATTGCAAGAAATAATTTTTCTCTAAAAAAAAAGGACAATTGGCTTCTCCCTCACGGGGGTTTTGCCATCCTCTGGATTAACTCTGTAGGATGATAGGCTGTCCTGGATAGACGTCCATCTTTTTTCGGCAAGTTGAGCCATAATGAACAGCAGACAGAGCCTCTTTGCACTTTCTCCACCTCGCTCTTCCATCCAATCTTACAGACCTGCTGCCTGGAACCAATTACAACACCTGGGAAGAAGCTCTGGCTGCAGTGGACCGCAGGCAGGAGATGGGGGAGGAAAAGACAGAAATCGAGGGGTTATTAGACATGATCTCTTCAGATTCTAACTATACCTCCCGATCCCCCAGCTATGCCCTGTTTCAAGAACTTTCTTTCTGAAGTGAACGATCTACTTTACATAGCAGAACAAGAACAGAACTTTTGCATATAATGTACGGAAGATTATAGATGCATTTCACATTCAGAAATTTAGTAAATACCTTTGACATCTAAAATTTGGAAAGAATATAATTATTTCTATTCTAGGGTCTGTGAAATACGGAGTTTTTGCAAAGACCAAATCAAATGCCATTATATCGGTGAAAGGCTATCATTTCTTCTCACCATGTCCACATTGGCTCTAAAGCATTCACTTGCTTTTCTGTGGCAAAGGTCCAAAAGGGACAGTGAATTGTGATTCCACTGTCCACAGGCATGCCAGGAATGCTCACACTGCCTGCTGACTCAGAAAAGATTAGAGAGAATGGTGCTGCCAGGTCATGTGCAAACATACTATTTAAGGGAACCAGATCTTCAGAGTGTGAAAATAAATCTTTACTTGCCATAATTCAGTTACTGTGCGCCTACAGCACTATAAATTATGCAGTCCACGGGTTACGAAAGGGATAGGGACTGTAGGTTTGTTCTTAAGTTGAATTTGTATGTACGTTGGAATGGGTAGATTTATTCAATGTAACTCCAGCACAAAAGTTAATTTTTTTTAGTTTTGGATAGTGCAGGGAAGGGTTTTTCACCTCATTTTCACTTCATGTGCTACTGTGGCATGCTGGAACTTGTCGTTCCACAGCTACTATCTGCTGTGGAACATGGAACCACAAGTGCAGCATGCCCCATAAATCTCCGTTTGAAACTAGGGGACAGATGTAAGTGGGAATGGTGTAAGTCAGGGACTGCCTGTATATGCATCATAGCTTCATGTCCCTACAACATAGTAGTGATGCAAGCATAATAAGTGAACCAAAGATATTATTGGTTTCTTAATGCTCCTAAAATATAAGGCTATATCTACACAGCGCTGGATTTTGGTAGTTATTTCAGCCGATTCAGTTTTTTGAATCTACCGAAATCCAGCATGGATTTTTTACTGAGGGCTTACAAAACCTAAAACCACCCGGCGGAATATAGAACATGTTGTATATTCCGCCGGACCGCCGTTGGATTTCGGGGAGCCCCAATGTATGGGGTCGCTGGGAATCCTACTGTTAATCTGACTGCGTTTTGTGCAGAAAACAGTGGTGTGGTATGCTCCAACGATGTGAAAATGCTGTCAGATTTTGGATAGCATTTTCAAATTGCAGTGTAGACTTAGCCTAAGATCAAGTGTTTCCTTAAGCCTGTTTATTTACTTGAATGAACATTTGTACCCTGCTGAGAAAAAAAAAAGAGTGATATACAGTCAAAGTACTGTAGGTTGATCACTCTCTCTATGCAGACTGTGGACGGGACTTCAGCAGTGACTGACCTTCCAGCTGTGCCTGTTAGAGGGACATTGGTGATGAAGGGGTTGTGAAAAACAATGACACCATCCAAGCAAGATGTCTGGCTATAACTTTGAGCTAGGATGGTACATGGTTGTTCTCAGATCAGTAATCCTAAGGGTTAAAGATTTTCTCAGTAGAAAGATAAAATCAGAGACTAAGAAGCTTTGTCCTCCTGATAGCAGGAGTGAGGTCAACATCCCAGTCACTGCTGCTACAGCAGAAAGAGGTGATTGATAACTGGAAATGCAGGGGGTAAGAACTGCTTTAACTCTAAATAGAAGCAAAATTGTAACAGCAATGTATTTGGTAATCCTTATTGAACTCTGCCTACATGTTTAAAGTCAATCAACGAAATAGGATCACTCCTTTTACTGTTTGGCGATTGCCAATCACATTAAGCATCTGGGCAGTTGGCAAATAACTCTGCGCAAACGTTCTGGAACGTCCTTGTGAATGTGCAGCAGTGTGATTGGAGAGCATCCTAAAAAAACAATATTTGATCTGCACATCCCAAAAATGTTTTTTATTTATTTATTTATTTATTTATTTTTTAAATGAGCATAGGTGAACGCTGGTGTGGCAGCAAAATACAAACACAATCCAATATCAGCAGCACTCTTCTTGCACTAGAAAACAGTTAAAAGGAACAAAAGAATTAGTATTATTATTATGATTTCTGCCAGGGGCGTAGCTACAGGGGGTGCAGCGGTAGCAGTCGCTACCGGACCCAGCAGTCTGAGGGGGCCCAAAAGCCCTTCTGCTACATAAGAAGATACCAGCATTGTAAATGGTGCATGGTAACTGGGGGGGGGGGGGGCCATTTCACTTTTCGCACCAAGGGCCAAGGGCTTGAAGTTACGCCTCTGATTTCTGCTACTTTAGATACATGAAAATTTGAGGTTCTTAGTGTACATTTTTGATCAAAACTGTAATATGCACACCTGCCGTCGACCAGGCGACCTCAATACAGGTGGGAACCTACTCTATATGTTACTTCTTTTGGTGCCTGTTTAGACCTCCACATTACATGGAGAAAAGTAGCTTGTAGCTGTAATCTTCATTCCTTGAAATAAAAAAAAGGGAAATTATAGAGTAGGTTCCCATCTGTATTATGGTCGCCTTGTCGACGGCAGGTGGGCTTATTACAGTTTTGATCAAAAATGTACCCTAAGAACCTCAAATTTTCATGTATCTAAAGTAACAGAAATTATTTTCCAGTAATACCTTTGTTCCTTTTGACTGTTTTTAGTGCTAGTAGAGTGCTACTGACATTGGATTGGATGTGTATATATATATATATATATATATATATATATATACACACACAGATAGATAGCGTTGTCTATAAAGACTGGTGGGCAGTCTCCATGCTTCCTGACCCCAGTGACCAAGCTGGGAATTTACTTTTTAATAGTTATATAGAATAGTAACAAATTGACAAACATGATAGAATACATAGAAAAATGGATAGGATACTTATCGCATATAGATAGATAAGTCCATCTAGTCCAAAGTAAAAAAATTGCAGAGGGATAGCTGGAGACTCAGGCCATCTAAACGTCCGTGCAAGGTTTCGAAGAATGAACTTCTTTTTCAAGCCCGAGTCTCCAGCTATAACTCTCTGATTTTTTAACTTTGGACAAGATGGACTTATCTATCTATATGCGATAAGTATCCTATCCATTTTTTTATGTATTCTAGACATGTTTGTCAATTTACTATTTTATATAATTATTTAAAAGTTAAATTCTCAGCTTGGTCATTGCTAAGTTTGTACAGAATAATGAAGGGAAGGACGTCAGCATAAAAACGGCTTCTTTATTGAAGAGTCACAGGTACAAAAAAGTGCAACGTTTCAGCTCACAGAATAGCAGCAGAGCCTTTCTCAAGCATAATACAAGTGCTTATAGTGTCTAAATATATACATCCCATCTCCTAACACGTGACCAATAGTGACCAATAGTGACCAATAGTGACATATAATCCATCAGTTTGAAATATTGAACAGCCAATCCACACATTACAACAATTATTAGCATATTGGCAATAAGAAAATCTCCCTTACTCACTATCTCCTACAAAGGCTCTGCTGCTATTCTGTGAGCCGAAACGTTGCACTTTTTTGTACCTGTGACTTTTCAATAAAGAAGCCGTTTTTATGCTGACGTCCTTCCCTTCATTATTCTGGATTTCTGGTGGTGAATAACGGGCCATTTCATCTGGGGACAGTCTGCTGCATTGTGGCGCTTGTGGTAAATTAACTTTGGATTTCAGTGCTGGCACAATTTTTTCTTTTGCTGCTAAGTTTGTACGTCAATGTGTGGATTGGGAAAACCCACACAGACCAACAGGGTGGATACTATTAAAGGGGTTTTGCAATGAAGTGACTTCCTTACCTGTTATCTGCTTAGGACAGAAGATAAACAAATCATGAACTGCTGCAGGGAAGAGAGAGAGGGGGCCCGAGCACAGCGAGTAAGCAAGGGAGCGTCTGCAATGCTTACTAAGATAATTACATTAAAAATAGTGCATTCTCTATACAGCAGAAAGCCTCATACACTGCACATTTCTCCCCAGCCCCTTGCAAACTCCTTCATGTTCCCTGTCATCAGATAAGAAGTGCAAACATGCAAGCGCGGCCAGATCAGCTCCTGGTCGTGTCTAATGTAAACTTTAAAGTAACTAAGGGCATGTAAAGAAAGCTGTAGCTCTCACAGGCTTGACTTTTTTTAATCACATATATTTAGAAAAGCGATTAAATACCCATTTTGGAGGATCCCACGTCAACATTACATGAACAGGAGCATTCTAAAATATATTCCTGACCCCAGTGGTCACATGATCACTAGGGCTCAATAATTACAAAAGCTGCTAGGTCTTATCAGACCCAGACCACCTCTGCAGTTCAGGGGGCTGTATTTCCTCTGTATCTAGGGATAATATATCAGCTCCAGTTGCAGGGAAAATGAGTATCAACAACACAAAAAAGTTATGTAGAACTGCTTCCCAGAAGTCTTTTTCTGACCTTTACGGATGGCACAATATGCAAAGTAAATAGCAATAATTACAATAACAAGAAAGGAAAAACACAAAAAAATTCAATAAAACCAAATTGCAACTTTTAGATCCCGATGACCCTAAAACTATAAATCCTAACAGAAAAGCGACACATTTACAACACTTCTTTCAATGCCACGTTTTGCTATAAAGAAGAAAAAATATAACAAAGGTGCAAAACAGATTTTTTTTGTTTATTACCATTTTCACTGATATTTTATATATAAAAGAAAAACTAAAGTAAAAATTACATATAAATAAAACCTTATGTATATTGAAAAAATGTGTCTAACTGAGTGTGGGAAAGCATTGTAGTGTTCTGTACTATAAAGAAAATAATGAAAATGTGTCTGGCCAGGAAAGGGGGTTAACAACCTGGTTAGGACTGGTTAATGGGACATATTGTTTTAAAGATCATTCCCATCCATGTGCTCTGTAAGGTATGGATGTAATGGAGGGGGGCACTATGAGATGCACTTTTAGGGCTTGTCGCCACTGCACAGGTTCTCACCCAGTTTTACAGACGGTTTTTGGTTTTGAAAATCTGTCTGTAAACCGGGAGACAACTTTTAACATTGACCTTAATAGAAAATCCGTGCACGGATTTTCCGCCGGACGGTTTTTCAGACCGCCAATAGTCCAAAAAACATTGAGCATGTTCATTCTTCTGTCCGGTTTTCGGGTGGAATATGAACATGTCTATGGGAAGGGGGAGGGCTTTTCTCCGCTATTTGCTAATCTGCTAATGTGTGCACGGCCGCAAAACAGAGCAAATGCCGGCCGATATTCTGACTGTGATTTGCTGTTTGCCATTCGAACAAGCCCTTACAGAGCCGCTTACTACAGACAACCATGTGCTAGATATAAAGGTGACGATGTAACGCTGCAGGGAAAGCGTCTGGCCGGCTGTAGTGATATCAGTTCTTTATCATGAGTGTCAGTATTTTACATTACAGTATTTGTAATCCAAAGTCCAAAACTGTTCAGTTCTGGGCCCCAGTTTATAGAAAAGATGTAATGGAGCTAGAGAGAGTACAAAGACGAGCAACCAAACTTAAAAGGGAAATGGAGCATCTTAGTTATGAGGAGAGGTTAGTAGAATTGAATTATTTATCTTGAGAAAAGACGGCTTCGGGGGACATGATTAATTTATATAAATATATAAATGGTCCCTACAAAAAGTTTTGAGGAAAAATTATTTCAAGTGAAGCCCCTCAAAAGACAAGGGGGCCCTTCCCTTTTGACTAGAGAAAAAAGGATTCAATCTCCAATTTCACGTAAGAACTGTGAATCTGTGGAATAGCCGCCTGAGGAGCTGGGCACAGCAGAACTTTTAGGAGTTTTCAAGAAAGGCTTAGATACCTACCTGGAACTAAAGAATATTAATGCGTATGTAGTTATGTAAAATTCTGGATCCTGGCTGATGGAGGCTCTGGGGTCAAAGATAGGGTCTCCACTGGAGCAGATTGGTTCTTGCCTTGTGGGTTCCAGGGCATCAACCAGTGGTTGGGCTGGGCTTAAAGTCCTTCTCTCTCTCCCTCACCCACATTTTCCCCACCCCTGGTTGAACTTGATGGACACGTGTCTTCTTTCAACCGTACTAACTATGTATCTATGTAACTATGACTGGGTCCAGAGCACAAAAGGTGCAGTTCTCTCCATTATGCGGTTTCTCTTCCACTCCTGGTTTGGTTTACCAAATATTCTAGAATAACTGTGGAAGTGGACGAAGACCGAAGTTATGTACTTCTAGGGAAGCTCCGTATATTCCACTTCTTTTAGCATCATTGAATTGCTAGACTCACCAAATAATCTTTTGCCACAAAATGGACTTCATCTTTCATTACCATAATATCACAAACCGTGATAACTCTCAATGACTTCTCATGGCTCATATTCTAGACACTTTGGCAAATGTCCTAGACAAGGAAGTGGTTTTATATCCTGCTATTTTAGATACCCTGTACAAATAGACACTGTTAAGCACACCTACCACAACACCCACCCATACCCACTCATTTTCCAAGTCACCTCGAGGTGTGAACTATGCAGCGTAGAGACTGTTCACAGGATAAGCAAAAGCCACAGACATGTTTTCATGAGATTATTGTTTTATGGCTAAAAAATAATATTTAACATATGTTGAAAGTTCACTAAATCTAAAATTATCCATATTTAGCTTATACGTTTGAACCATTATTCTATTCACAGGGGTTTCCAGGGATAGAAAACATGGTCTGCTCGTTCTTTGGAAATAATGGTACTTTTGTTTAAGGGCTGTGTTTGGTAGTGTAGCTCAACTTTTTGCACTAAAATAATGATGAGTGATATTAGACATAGAATAGCTAACCTACTCCATATATATTGAGATGCCAAGTTGCAGGATCTCAAGAGGTGCTCGTATCAAATCCTTAGACGAGGAACATCTGTTAACAATCCAAAAGAGAGCAAGTCGAATCTGGCACACCCTATGGTGAGATAAAACTTAAAAGTCAAAATTTTTATTCCATATTGATTTTTGATTTGTGGAGCCACGAATAAGGACAGTGTGTCCGAAACGCGTAGGCTTGTTGTTTCAGCCTGATTCCAGGGGTATCAACACCCCCTACCTTTTATATACTTTTTTAATCAATATGGAATAACATTTTGGACTTTTAATCTTTATCTTACCTTATCTCATGCCAGATTTCACTCATTTTGGAATATTAGACATAGCCAATGTTTCTGAAAATAAAAAACAGACATTAACATCTAAAGACAAATATTCAATCAAGTTACATTATTATGATTATATCACAGAAAAACAAAAAAAAGCCTAATCTAAAACATCAATCCTTTATTATACGAACTATTAAAAGGTTTAATAGAAAACGCATCCCATATGATCGATAACAACAATAAATTAGAACAATACGCGTATTCAACAGAGCGTAGCTGATCTTTGTCTATCTGAGATATATACTCCCATGATGAATCTGAGTAGGGGAAACACGTTGGGAGAACATCTAAATCTCTTCTTTTTTTGTCTGATAAACTATACCTATTGGCTCTAAATAAGGGAATACTAGGGAGACCTAGGGTCAGGACTAGTTTTGTGGGGCTGCCCTCATCAAGGCCATGACACCATAAGTATTTGTTGAGGGCCTGGTAGAGTGGCACAGGGAAAGTATGTATACTTACAAAAGGGCCTCATTTTTAAATACTTTTTCCTTTAGAACCACATCAAAATATCTGGGGTCGGTGGAAGTGGCCTGTATCGTAAGTTACTATATTGTTGCTGTTATAAGCTGTGCCTATTTGTGAATATATGTGTTTACCATTGATATTGTTATAAATTATTATTATTGATATATACACACATATACATATATACACACAGGACAGAGGAAGCGCGGGTTTTCCACGTGAAAGGCGTCGACTGTGCACTTGTTTTTATTGTTCTAACTGTTGAAATTCTGTCGGGGCCCTAAAGCTCAGATAGTTTTAGAATAAAATGTTGATGGTTTAAATATACCATTGCTTGAGACGCCGATCTTTTGCTGAGAGCGCTGGGTCCACCACTATCCTCCACAGGGATATCTACAGTACCTCTCGCCAGGTTCATTACAGGACCTGGATATTCTTCGGACCAAGGCAGCCGTGCAGAGGGCGACGGAAAAAAAAGCCCTTCAAACGCATCTGAGTGTTGTGCCTCTCCTTTGCACAACTCTATATGGTAAGCCCATTACTTGCTATTTTATATTTTCTTTCTAAGGTTTTACACTATTGTGCGCCCCCTCCTGTGTTTTCTCTCCTTCTTTCCACATATATACGTATATTCACATACAGGGGCGTTGCTAGGGTCCTAAAACATCCGGGGCTCGGGCCCTTTGTGTTTTCCCCCATTTCCCCCCCCCCTTTTTTTTAGAAAAAAACCCTTTTTTTTGTACAA
>JAODAL010022638.1:0-64288 GCA_025379985.1 Phyllomedusa bahiana
GTTTAGTGTTGAAAAATTGTTAAGGCCCCTTTGGTACCTTTCCCCAACAGCACTCATCGAGGGATCTGGTCCATAGTATATCTCCTCGGTACCAAAGGTATTTTCCCCCCAATACGAGATCCCCACACCCCAGGACAATTGGCATAGCGGCGCCAGTACACCCAGGGCCTGCCCCAGGGGGGGTAGATCTTGTTATTGAAAAAAAAAATTTCTAGGGGGGACAACTTGAGGATTTTAGAACAAAGAGTTAGGGGCTTAAAATTACCCCCTACATGAGGAATCTCCTCACTGCTTCCCCCAAGCCACGTTTGTGGAGGAGGAAAAAGTGCCCCCCGCAATGCTTGCAAGCAAGAAAACCCCGGGACCTATCCCGTCCTTTTCGAAGGTCCAAAGCCCCTTTTAGGGGGCAACGCGTCAAAAAGGGGAAATTTTCTTCTAAATATACCACTTGCATTTTCCCCCGGGTTTTCCAATGCCTGATACATCTCTTCCGCGTGTGGGCCAGTTTTTTTGTATTTAGGTAACAGAGAATTTTCTAGCACTGGATGTTTTGGGAAAAAGGGACCCGTTCATCCTGACTAAATTTGTCCCCTTTCCCCCCATCCAAGGTTTCCCCTTAAAATTTCCCCATGATATATGGGGTGTTTTTTTTTTTTTCCCAAAAATCAATTTCCCTGTTTCCCTTTTAGAATTTGGCCATTTTGAAATTTCCCCCCTACCTGATACTACTTGCCCCCCCTTATCAGGGGGGTTTGGGGTTTATAGTTTATCCTCTGCAATGATTTTACCAAGGATTCTTCTTATGCAGTTCCACTTTTTTTGAGGGATCAAGTTTTTAATTCCCTATCAAATTCCCCAAAAATATTAAGCCCGTCCCCGGGGGGTATGGGTACTTTTATTTTTTGGGGAGAAAGGGGTTTTTGGGTGGGGGGGATATGAATCTCTCAAGGGGGCACTTTGGAGCTTTTACGGGGGCCCAAGCCCACAAAAGTTTTTGTCCTGTGTACAGTAGAATTTTTTACCATGGAGGTTTCCTCCATATAAATTTAATTTTTTTCCCCCGGAAAAGAACAAATTTCAGGGGCACGAAAAAAAGCCCTTTGCTAGTATTCCCCACCCCTGGGTTCTTGGAAGATTATGATTTGGTTCCCTTTATTAAAGGGATCCGTTTTTGTCCCTCCTATTAAGGGAGGGGGGGGGGGGAAGGTTATTTTGACACTTAGGGCCGGGGGGAAATTCGATTTTTGAGGGGATGTTCTTTTCCCCAAAAAAAGGGCGGGTTTTTTTTCCCCGGCCTTTATCTCCGGTTTCCCCCCCCCCTTTTGATTCCCACCTCTTTTTCCACCCCCAATCTGACAGGTCTGAATGTTAGGGAAGACTGTATCGGATGAGGTTTGTTTCTATCGCTAAAGAACGAATATTTTTTGTTTTTTTGAAGTCCAATCCCGGGAAACTTCATTTTTTTTTATAAGAATTTGGAATCTCTCAATGGTTTCTCTTTTGTGGGGAAAGTCATCCTTGGGGAAATTTTTGATTACTTCATTTTGATTTTTCAACTCCCAGAATTCAATTTTCTTTTTCCTCAACAATTGCATAAAGAAACTATCGAGCCTATTTCTCCCCTTTTAAGGAATGGGGGCTTTTTTAATCCGGGTGTAAAAATCCCAATCCTTGGGGTACAACCCTTTTTTAATATATATTTCCAACTCTGTACCTCCCCCCGGGACTTTGTTCCTTTAATGTTTGGTGATTCACAAATGCAATTTTAAAATGGGTGTATTTTTCCTCTGCACTATGCCCGTTGGGAAAAAACCTCACTATTTCGTAAGCCTTTGCTTTGGATCATGTTGCCCGAAAAGAACCTCCATCATTCCAAAAGGGGCAAAAAAACAAAAACAAAAAAACCCCAATCACTGGAAAAGGGTATTTGGATGGACACAAAAAAATTTATAAGGAAAACTTGAGGGGAAAAATCTGTGCAAAAACCCTAACATTTATCATAAATCCCTTCAAAAATGGCTATAAGGGAACACAGATAAAAAAACCAACATACAAAAAGGACAAAAACAACTGATACATACAAAACATATATGGGGACTAGTGAAATCGAAGGATAGGGCCTATCGGAGTCCCTGTTGATTCCTATCATCTCCCTAAACCTATAAAGATGATCGCCCCAACTATAAACGGGTCCGTCCAGCCTAGCCCGCAAGTACTGTTGAACCCGTCACTCTATAAAGAACAAAACGAATCCCAACCATGTGTCATGTCCCTGATTACATCGCACTTCGAGAGCGGTTAAGGAAAAGCCAAAGACGAAAAAAGCCAAAGGGCATATATGTCAACATAAACAGTGAAAGATATCATAAGCTATATAGCACAAAAGGGGGGCTGTTAGTGAGTGTAAAGATCAAACCTGGTGTTCTAGACCTGGCCTGGACCACCGCTAAACAGTCTTATCCTGGATAACAATGATCTACATTACGATAGCACTTGAGGATAGAAATATGGTCTAGTGACCAACAACCACCTTTTCCAACCACTGTTAGCATTCAGTGATTTTAAGGGTACAGATTACCCTAGTGTTGGGGGCGAGAATCGTTATAGGTAGGGAATAAAGAGAAACGTAACAGGTCAGACTTGAGACCTATCCTCTATTCTCACTAGGCCCCAATAGATGGGTTCTGTCGGTATTAGAGTTTTGGGCTGCGAGTTTTATGTTGGCTTTCTGGGTGAGGGGTTCCGACCATGGAAGGATTTTAATTGTGAAAAGGAGGGTTGAGAGGGCACAATGCTTTCCCATTGACGTTGTGTCTCTATATAATTGGGCTAGGTGGGTTCCATCCAAAGTACCTTTTACACATGATCTGTTTGGTTGTTTTTGAAGTAAATTTGGTCGGTTATAAGTAAAAAATAAAAAAAATCACATAGAAAATGACATATCCCTATATACAAGACTAAAGACCATCTTACAGCAAAATGGCTGTACATTGAACTATTCTAGTAGAAGCAATAACCCCATGCACATGGTCGATATTTAACATGTCAGTCTTCAATATGTGGAACAATCGCTCACTATCTCAGCCACTAGGAACAACCCGTGGGTGGTTGCGAGCTTGGTAGATGAGCCCAATTATCAAGAAATACCTCATATTTATATTTTTCCTGTGTAGGGTTTGGCTGTAGATATAAGGGAGAAAGGTGTCATTTCTTGGTGTTTTGTGGATACATCTTTCGTGCGAAAACCCTGCTTCAATCAATAGCAAGGGAGACATCAATGGTTGGTATCCACAGAATGCAATACTCAAAGCCGTATATTGGCCATCTTTTATAAGCATATCGACAGCACCGAGGCCACTGTATTCTAGGTCTACACCTTTCCAGACTGCTGTTATAACACTTACATTTCCTAATCACCATATCACAGGCGCAACTCAGATGCCTTTATCATGTAGACGATGTCACAAACAGCTTCTCCTGCAGTTCAAACCGAGCATCATCTTGGAAGATAGATGAATTGGAGGCCGTTAACGGAGGCATGGGTGTGGTGCTCGTGAAGGGCTGGTCTGAGTATTCAGAAAACTCTGATCCCTGGATTTTCACCGCCCTCCATATCTAGGTTTACAGAGAAATGGGCCGTAATCAAGAGAATCAAAACAGCTCCGCTTAGCGTCTAATCCTTTAGGCAAATGCCGTGGTCGTGATTGCCAGAGGTCAGACAAGGAGTATGGGCAGCACTGGTTCGAGCCTGATAATAGCAACCATGGACGTCAAATAGCCACCCGTTACAACCAAGGGACTGAAGTGCAGCCGCGAACTCACTTACGCACTTTAGCAGATGCGTCACGACAGAAGACCACTCGGGTCACTGCCGTGCGCACAAAACATAACTGTCGCCACAATTGCCCTAGCACAGCGTAATATTGGAAATAGAAATTGGAAAAACTTGCACGTGGGTCAGATCTCGATTTTGCTGCGCGACTTCGATGGTTAGGGGTCCTAATTGGGCGCAACAACAAAAGCATGGAGCCCATCCGCCTTGTTGTAATCAACTTCAGGCTGGTGTGGTGGTGTCATGGTGTTGAAATATTTGTCAGTGGCACGCTTGGGCCCTTGTTCATTTGAACACGTGCCACATTCCTGTGTGATGCATCTTATAAGAATTAGGGCAGTTCTAAGGCAAAGGGGGTCCAGACCCGTTACTTGCTGGTGTACCTAAGTAAGTGGTCGGGATGGTATAGCCATTGTAAGAACCTGCCACTCACCCCTTGTGATCGCATGTGTAGTGTTTTAACATATTTTTGGAGAATTGTGTGCATCCTCCCAGATGGGATGATCTTGCCTACAATACTGGGGTGAACTTCGGATCCAATCAGTCTTGACGATGACATGGCCCCACCAGTGAGGGGGGTTCTAATTGGTCTATTACTGACTGACACCTGTATGGGGTCCCAGTAGTACTGGGGCATGCTCTAAATCATCAAAGGAAAAAATAATAGAAAGAAACAAAAAACAACTACGTTGTCGCATGCCACTGGTGAAAGTGCAAGGCCCCAATACTTGAAAACTTTTGCCACCCAGCCCATATCGAACCCCTCCCCAAAAAAATCTTTGTGGGGCAACAAAAAAATGACAAGGGCGCCATTGTTTCTTGAGTCTAGTTTGTTGAGGTTATACAATATAGATTAACTCTGTACATGTTATGTCTATTCTTTGGGGCGAGAAATGCTAACAAATGGTGCCATAGTATCACTGCATGTGTCCACTACATTGTACTAATACCATCATTAATTGGACTGGAACAAAAAACAGTGAGACCTAGACCAAGATTACCAATAAAATTGGAGATACACGATCCAAATCTGAATACTGCCACATAGCACTACCAAGATCACCACCATAAAATGACAGAATATACAAGCCATGACTTGGTTCGAATGTAAACCAGTACCTTTGTTACCACCATACAGCAAGCATTTAGTGGTGAAGAAAAGGTACATAGGAGCAAGTCAATTATAGAATATATGACATGCAATTAACTCAGGACCACATGCGTCTTTTCGTGATGAGCGAGTGTAACTGCTGTCCTGATTTATTGCCATACGGCCCAGACTGGGCCATGACAAATTTCGCCTCGTCCATGACATCATCCCTCAGAAGGTACCACACAAGATCGTAGACGCCGGAACCTTTCTAGCATCTTTCCAACCGGAGGTCGCTCCTCGATTCAAACTCCCCACCCAGATCTAACCACAAATGGGAAGAATGGGACCCTTGGTGCCCCACACAGAATAGGACTCATGATCCAGTGAAGTGGCTCCCAAACAATGATAGGGCCCTCATGAATACCACATCCTAAAAACAGTAGTTAGAGTAGGTATATCCCCCAAGTAATAAGTAAGTACACGACCTCATATAGCGAGACAGCCCACTCCACAATTAACAGTTAGGATGTGTAGATTCCTCTTTCTTAGGCTAGCTATGTTCCTCCAAACATAAGTTTGGAGAAAAATGTTTGCTGTACGTACTAAAATTCCCTGTAGGTAAAGAGTAGCCCCGATATGGTAGGCAGTCGCCGTGTAAGGGCAGCCCCATCTAATATAGAATTTAGCCGCTCGATAGGGTGCTATGTACATAGCGGCGATGGCCAGTAGGTAGGTTAATACGGGTAGGGTATGCGCCCCTGGTAAGACAGCAGTCCCGGTAGTTAGGGTAGTAACATAGAGCTCCCTCATAGATATACGTATATAGGCAGCATGTATCGGACCACAGCGTACGATTATATAGGCCCCACAAGGAGCAATATGAGGGGGGTCCCCATAAGAAGTATTGTTGGGGTGCCTCCATAGTAAGATATTAAGTACCTGAGTAGCTAAGTAAATATAGGCCCCCCATAGGCGTTAGGGTAGAATGAATCACCCCCCCCCCAATTTATAATAGGGATATAGTGCCCCAAAGAGTAGATAATAGGGTCCTCAGTAATTAAATAGTGATTTAACCCCTCTGTAGTAGGTAGTATATACCCCCCAGCTAGTGTATATGAGAGCACCAACATAGTATCTAGGTATATACATGGCCCCTGTAGGTTAGCTAGTAATAGAGTCCCCGGTAAGGTAACTAGTACATAAGCTCCCTGTATGTAGTTATGTAGAAGATGACCCTTAGTATGCTATGAATTAAGTGTACGTTTTGCGCAGTGGGTACACAGCATGGGTACAAGAACAAAAATCGTTTTCTGGATCACGATAGTAAGAACATATCCATGTAGAGACGGGGTCCATCACCTCTCATTACGACTGTACAATTAAAATCGCAATGACAAGTTGATGTTTCAAATGTATTCATCTGTGTATGAGACGTATTAATACCTTCTATAAATACGTTTCTCAATGAACAGCGTGTACATCAACAAAAATAATACACTAAGGGTACAAATACTCGAAGGGAAGTAACATACCAGACAGATGCTATGGACGAAACGACATGCCCAATATACCAAGACCCTATAATGAACTACTACCTTAAGACCAAATAATACTGCCCAGTCAGGACCAAATGCGAGGACCAACCCTGACGCCCTTCATAAGGTAATTCACCATCGGAATGATAAAATACTGATCCAATTTACCGACCGGATAATTTCTGCATTCTTTTTCCACATAAATGGTCAGCGTCTGTCCCTTTGTGCAGATTCAGCAACCCCCCATCATATGAACGGTTCATGAGTCCACCCAAAACTGACAGAAGAATGAACATGTTTATAAGTTTTTGTTAGTACAAGGGTGGTGAGTCAAAGAACTAGTCCCCGGTAAATCCTGTGCCGTGTGAACAACTGCACAGATTATTCTATTAAAGTATATGTAAAAGGGTGACAGTCAGTTTACGGGCAGTTTTCTCAAGTTCTATAACTGTCCTGTGAAATCCCACTGGGGGTAAAACCTTGCGTGAGTGTGGGCGGGCCCCGAATAGGGCTCGGAGCCGATTACACTGTATTCATCCAGTGTCTCACGGTGACATCTTCGCTGTTGAATTTCTTTCACTTTCCAGTTGTCTTCTCCATCTTGCCCAGACCACCTATGACTCCTCCTTGTCGCTGGCAAAGTGGGGCACACAAACAGGTTAGAATTCTCTCTTTTCCAGCACCTATATAATTGAGCTACTGGAATTGGGGTAAATATTGTCCCCGAACTATCGGAACTTATATAAGCGAAAGCATCGTGATGCTCTTCCCCATCAAAAACCACGTGCTCCTACTAGACAAGCTGGTAGATGGTCTGCTGTGAGGGAACACATGCCTTGATATGGCCCCCAGGTTGTAGGGAGGAAATAGACTACGCCCCCAGTAGCTAGAAAGTGTAGAGACCCTCTTAGTGGTTGTATGGTATATAAGACCGCATAGGAGTATTGAAAGCCCTCCTCATAGGTAATATCGAGCACCCTTTGGTATGATTTCGGCGAGTCCATTATAGGTAACAATGGATATAACAGAGTGCACAAAAGGGTTTATAACCCCTGCACATTTTTGTAAATATTGTTTTATAGCTTTTCATCACGAGACTGAGTTAGAACACGTTGAGACATTGGAAAGAGTAATGTTCATCTTGTATAACATGCAAATTATGGCTGGCCAAAAAGAAACTGTAACACACAGCCCATCAATGGGCGAACAGCGCAATCAAAATGAGCAATCCCTAAGGTAAAAGGGACAAATTCCGCTGTCCAAGATGTCAAGATGTGGGCCTGGCCCCATATTTGTGCCCAGCACGGTCTTACACTCTCCTTGGCGCAACTCAACGGCTCAGGGTCCCACTGGAAATGCCTCTTCCTCTCCGCTATAGGAACTAGTGATGTTTAAAAGTACCTTTCACTCCTCCATGGGGGCTTATCCATCCACACGTGCACACCGTGTACATCACAAAGCATTGGTCATCAGGAGGCATAGCGCTTGGGTCATTACATGGTAAGAATACTTGCCGTTGGCCCATTTCCAAAAGGAAGTGTATCAGGCCTAGCGGCTTAGCAAAGTAATGTTGAGAGTTTCAAGCTTCACTCAATTACGGTATCTCCCAACATCTGTATCCAGCCCTCATACTGCCCTAAAAAACCATCCACTCTCCACCACCTGTAGCTTGAACTGTAGGCTAGACGTGGCGTCTGTTATTCTCACTCATCTGCGGTTGGCCATCCACCAACAGGAAAGGGTGCCAAGGTATCCATGTCCCCCCCCCCCCCTCAGCTGTTGGTCTGCAGCAACGGAGGGGGCGTGCCATGTGCTATCGTTAGAAAGGCTCCGGCTATGATCCAAACGAGCCTACAGACATGTTGATGCTAGTGTGTGGCTATGGTCTGAAGAATTCAGCGCTGACACCCACACCATCCGTATACAGCGCTGCAGTAAATGCTGGCTGTACTCATTGTGCTCATTTTGAAAGACAATCGTCTGGTAATAGCACACTGAGCATTGAACTCAACTTCTTATCAACGATGATAGGCCTGTTTCTGATGAACTTTATGGTTAGACTGCTGTATCGCTGCAGCTGCACGTCTGGGTGTCTGGCAA
Source organism: Phyllomedusa bahiana (assembly GCA_025379985.1). Classification (NCBI taxonomy): domain Eukaryota; kingdom Metazoa; phylum Chordata; class Amphibia; order Anura; family Hylidae; genus Phyllomedusa; species Phyllomedusa bahiana. Next base: position 8,561 of record JAODAL010022638.1, read on the forward strand.
TCTTCTTAGCCTCTCCATCTTGTTTAGAGTGACAATTCATTTTTCATCCTCTGCAACATTCGTTACCATGAGTTCCAGGATGAACTTCCAGTGACCATAAAAGGGGCAATGGGTAGAGCGATAACACCAATTTTTAACACAACTGGTTCCCCATTTACGCCTGAGCTTTTAATACTATACGTCACAATCTCACATGCAAAAAAGGCAAAGGGCACAAGGTCATTGTTCACTGAAGCCAATGAAGGTTCCGGCCATCTCTGTTAGACAATGAGGCTGTGTTTTGTAGTTTTATTTTGAGGAACTTCAACAGTACACTTGTAACAGCTTACACGATTACTTTACTTTTTATTTAAGGTGGCATAACTCAGTGTGTGCGCCATGAAATAAGGGGATATAATACAATAGTTACAAAAAGGGTAGGATTGTCACTCAATGTTTGAGACTGGTATATCCCCTATAGAGGGTAACATAGTCCCCCGGTCATTGTGGACACAGAGGGCCCCCTGATCAGTGGGCAGATATCCTCGTGGGAGGTTATACTATAGGTTTCCCCTGGTAGTTTGTTATTACAAAGCCCCGTAGGTGAGGCTTATACCCCCAATGAATAAAGAGTTGAAAGGTAAATTAGAAAAAAATAGCTCATCGCTGTGTCACGCACTCCCATATAACTACCCACCGTTTGCTGAAAACTTGCGGGGGGGGACACACACAACATTAAGAAGACTGCTGGTACGTCTGAGCCCTCTGCAGTGCCCGATCGCCAGCAACAAATGCCACCTCTTTCCCGGGGCGCACAGTTGCTGGGCTGTCAGCCATTGTCAAATAGCAGCCCCTCCGGTAATAAGCGCAGATACTATAGAGGCCCATGTAAGTAGATAGCGAGTTAAAGAGTGGCCCCTGGTAGAACAGTAAGGTAACAGGGGTCCCTGTTAGTAAAGCCTGGTATACTATGGCGCACGAGATTGGGTGAGCTATAGCAGACAGCCCCCTGGTAGGATACCAGGTATACAGGACTCCCTATTAAAGAGGAACAAAAAATAAAGCTCAAGATGTCTCCCCTTTCCCCCAGACGAATTACCTTTTCATTAATCTCAGAGCGAACGTTGCCCTGTAGCTTATCGGACTATACAGGCTAGCTGTCAGGCACATAATACATATGTACATCACAAGTCTATGCTTGGCAAGCAGGATCCATAGGCAAGAACGAGACTTGCTCCAATCCCAGCAAGCTCGCGTGAGCCCTCCCTGCATTCAGCAGCCGCGGCTGTGATTGCGATTACATAGCCATTTATGTGTCCACATGCAGCCGTGTGCTGAAGGCCCTGTCGCCCCCCGGTTTTAGGCCCATACAATGTGGTACCACGTGATCCCCGAAGCTACACCCATTGTGCATCTTTTGGTAAAAAAACGAGTCCCATGCCTGTTCGTTTTACCAAACCTGTGATAACAATAGGAGCCCCTCAATGGCCCCATGTTGCACATCGTAGCATGTCCCCAGAATGGTAATGTATATGATAGAAGATCCCTTATAGCCCAGATTTACTATTGTGATGTTTAAACATGTAGCAGTAGATATGGTATCGAGCTATTAACCATTTGCTAGGTCCCCCAATAGGGAGGTAATCTCGTCCCCCTATTAAGTAGATAGGTCGCTTAGTTAGCCGACCCGAAAGTAAAATATAAGCCCATATTATTATGTATAGAACCCGTACGGTGGATGTGAACCCTGTAGCCAGTAATCCGCTGTAACCACGCAATTTGCTCAGTTACCAGGATATTCCCCCTCTAGCCAGGTAAAGGGTCCTCTCCATGGCAGGTAACTCCCCTCGCTAGCCAGAATCCCCCGGGATCCAGTAGGAGCCCCTCAGCCTGAGACTGCCCTCGTCACCTGGTGGTTACCCCCCGCTAGCCTGGTAGTACCCCTTGACCAAGTGGTTGCCTCCCTTTAGCCAGTTGGGCCTCCGCTAAGCCCCCCCCCCCCCCGTTGTTGCCCCCTCTACTGGGGGCGGCCCTATCCTGAGCCAGGTTTTTGTTCCCCTTGCCGACTTGAGTTTGAGCACCGCACTACCAGGTTGTGCCCCTCAACCAGGTTATTAGCCCCTCTACCTTTGTATCCCCCATGTACAGTTGTTTCCCCCTTCTATAGCCTGCGTTGTTGCCCCGTCTAGCCTGGATTAGCCCCCTTTACATGAGAGAGGCCCTCGACCTGTGGTGGCCCGCCGTTACAAGTATGAATCCGCCTGTAACCCGCTAGCCAGGTTGTTGCTCCCTTTAGGTAAGGAGAGCCCGCGGAGCCTTAGGGTTTGCCCCTGTAGCTAGGTTCAGCCCCCGGCAGCTAAGTAAAATTATAATTAAAAGTATAGCACCTCTCCATGGTAACACGCGATGCATCTGGAGAGCGTGAACAGTGTAAATGGTTACATCATCCACAACCGTACACCCAACACACAGCGCCCGATCTCCTGGGGCAGAACTTAGACTTCACATTTGAGATCCAGCACTGCAGGTGCGGTAGAAATCCTTAGCCCCCTGCGTATGCGGTAGTTGTGGTTAACATCACTGAGAGCTGTACATACAAGGATAGAAGACAGAGGTAACGATCCTCCTGCCCCTCCCGTACAGCATCTGCTCACGAGACGAGCTGCTCGAACTGAGCTCGGCTGGGGGGAAAGCGCAGCAAGATGCAGACGGCGAATGTGCCAGCCCCCCCCGTCTGGTGACGGACCCCTGGAGCCACACCGATCACCCCCCTTGAAGAACATGTAAATGTGATGTCCCGCAAAACAACTCTGCACATGCCATCAATGTTCGGAACATCCACGGCAACAGTAGGGAATAACAGCCCTATATGGAATATGTCAAATTGTCCTAAAGGGTCTATAGTGGATCATTTGCCTCTACTGCCTTAACGCTCTGGAATTGAGTTCACTAGAGCTTCACAGTTAGCACCACTGGAAGCCTCTTCAACTCCTCCATGACATCTCGAGCTGTAGAATTTAGAAGACATCCCCTACACCTTCTGTTTAAGAGAGGCCCCAACAGTGCTTCTTCAGATATAGTTGTTACATGCGGATCCACCCACCTCCTTTACCCTCATTTTCCTTTAGCATGGGCAGTGTTTGTCTTCAGGCTGAAGGTGTGGGTGAGGTTGTGTTGATCAGTTGGAAAGACTGGCCCCTATGGCCCAGGTCCAAAGATGGGATCTCTCGCTTATAGGATTGTCACTGACAGGTTGGGGTATGCTTGGGCCCTCATCAAACACTTAGCTCCATAGCTCCCCCATCCCCATAACACTCATCCCCCATACCATACACCACCCGTGCAAAACATAACTTGGATTTTGTTCTAGAGTCCTTCTCCTGGGGTCTTCACAGACATTTGACTAGCATCCTGAACAAAAATAACATGTATCTTCATAAACCATGATCTTTGTGGGGGCGAGCATCAAACTGGGGGGGGCTGTGATTGCCGTCATCATCTTTAGGAAGAGGCGCCTTACTGGGACGCACAGCCTTATAACCAATTGAGTGATCTTGGTGTGGCAAATGGCCTGAGCCGTAACAGCTGATTCCTCCAAGCCTAACCACTACGACATACTGGCCGCACGCATAATGTCATTTTGAAAAGATATGACACGGCAAGGCCTGTTCTGACTGCAACCTGTCCTTTTTAAACACGTATGTCTTCACCACTGCTTGCTGTCATATCAGTTGCAATCGTCTTATTCCTAGGTCCACATTGCTGGGTTGAGCAACAATTCTTTTTTATTCCAATTCCGCTTAAAGTCTTTGCCACTAGGGCTTATGTTTGAACTTCCTGTGGACCAGTGTGGCGAACTGTTGCCGGCAAAACACGTGTATCGGGCTTGTTCACCTGCTATTTGGTCTCTATTATGCCCTGATTAGCGTTAAGGGTGTATAGGGGGTTATGATACACATGGGGTGTCTTATATGGTATACTTGTGGGTGACCTTTTGGGCATATTACTCTTATATTCTGTGTACCATGTTGTTAGGAGTTTGTGTAATGTTGAGTTATTTGGGATTTAGATATACCTAACATAGACATTCGTCACTTTTTTGCACCTCTACTGTGTTAGTTTGTATTGGGCTGTTGGATTTATATTAAATATTTTGTCAATTAAAAGACTATTGATTCTATATGGTATATGTAGTTTTGTTTGGCGGCCGACATCTTAAATTGTAGCATACCGGCTCACGGAGCACCTATCATAACTGTGACCTTTGTAGACTAACGAGTGTCAGACATCAGGGATGAGAATGGCAAATGTGGGCGCTCATTTGGGGGAGCTGTGTCGTGATGTACATAGGCACATGTCCTACGCTCCTTTTCTGTTGCCACGTAGTCATGGAATCGCTGTGGTCGATGTGTATGTGGGAACATCACCATTGTTATGCGTGATACGAGGCGGTACACTTGACTATTTTACAGTGTGTAGTCGAATGCTATCTCTATGGGGCTCAAAAAGATATAATACAAGTAGAGATGAGCAAGTGATTCTAACGAAGATTGAATCTCGTTTAGAATTTCAGGAAAACTTCGGTGAGCTGAACGAAAGATCAACTTTGGGTTACGTCGCGTGAACGAAGTTGTTTTAGGATTGGATAAAATGCGCGAGCTCATCGCTACAAGGGCACAAGCACTCTGGTGAGGAGAAGGCATTGCTCATGACATGTGCAGAGTGTAAGCCATCAGCGACGGGCGATAGTCTTGTGACGTCACCGCCTATACTACATCCGGCGCGTCCTGGAGCTCAATACCGCTCTCTCTGGACTGAGCAGGAAGGTTCTCCGCTCGGATAGCTCGCTACTGAAAATTTGATTGGTAATTATACAGTTCGGTGGTTCCTCAGCTTGTCTCAACAACTGTTCTCTTATCAATGATCTAAGCTCAGTAGTCTTTGGGTATTGGACCTGAAATCCAGTGAGTGCGTCCACTGCAGCTGCTGATACCATCGCAAGATCCAAGTGGGCAGCTAAGCCTGTTCCTGTTGGATGATCCTTTAAAAAACACGTTTTTTCAATTCAAATAACCACGTCATTGTTGCTCTCAAGCTAGTGACCAATTTCCATCAGGTGGTTGTAATTTAGTCGTTTGTTTTGCTGTGTCGGACTGTATAACCCAATAATACCGTCTGTTTCAACGCAAAAATATATACAGTTTGAGGACGAAGGACCTTAAGTCTATAAGATATTAGGTTTAATGTCAACTTATCCGGGTGGTGGCGTAATATAACACGCAATTTAACACGCTCTAACTTTCGATGTGTGGGGAGCAGTGGCCCCATCCCTAAAAAATTGCTTTCCCAAATGGTACACATCCAGGGTAACGTTGTGTGTGCGGGGTGCCTAGAGAAAATTATTAGAACCGCGTTTGTGGCAACCCATAGTTAGACAGTTTTCCTAGTTACCCTAAGTTCACAAGCAAAGTGAATGTACAACTGAGTATCTCGTGTTTTTGTAGCTAAATATTACTCCGCAATGGCTATCACGCTACCAATGCGTCTTGTGGTGTGCGCTCACAATGCGTTGGCGAGCTATTTACATCCAGGTTTAATTAAGCGAATTGTTTGCTGTATTGCTGACCAATATGAAACCGGCTTGTTTCAACGCCAAAAGATATACATTTTTCTGTAGCATAATTCTCAGCAAAGTTTAATTAAGCAACTGTTGCGCTGTGGTGGGCGTAGAAAACACGCAATTTAACACTCTGACAAAAGCTACTAGGTGTGCGGCTCAATTCTTCTTGCGCAAAGTTTACTGTCCTGAGATTGAAGCGCGTTTTTTGGCTGTGTCTGACAAAAAGAAACCGCCCTTTTTCAAGCCACAAGTTAGACATTTTTGCCAGAAGACGATTTCACAACAACAAGTAATGAGAACTGTCTCTCATGTAGTTGTGGCGTAGAAAACTCGCAATTTAACACAGCTACAAAAGACAACTAGTTTTGCCTCAATTCTTTTGCGCAATTGTACATCCTGATTTATTATAGCGGCTGGTTTTTGCTGGGCTACCCATGTTACCGTCTGTTTCTTCGCCAAAATAGATACAAGTGTTCCTGTAGCCTAAGTCCTCAGAGCAAAGTTAAATACAAATGTAACTACGTGTTAGTGTGGCATAGCGAACACACCAATTGGAACAACCTACAAAGCGACTAGTGTTGTCCTCAAGGCTTTTGGCGGCGCGAAGTTACATCCCAATGAAATTAAGCGTGTTGGCTGGTTCGGACAAAATTACACCTCTGGGTTCAACCCAAAAGATATAAACTTTTTCCTTAGCCTGATTGTCACAGCATAGGGGAATTACAAGTGTTCTCCTTGTGTTGTGGGCCGGAGATAACACGTAATGTACAGGCTACAAAGCTACTAGGTGTGTGCGGCAGCAATTCTGTGCCGCAATTTACATCCAAAGTGAATGTAAGCGTTTTTTGGCTGGTGTGCGGACAAAAATAAACCCTCGATTTTCTACAGCCCAAAAGAGATATAAATGTTGCCTTGTCCTTAATTCACAAGCAAGTTCATAGAGCACTGGTAAGCTCTTGGGTTGTGGACAAAAAACACCATTTGTAACACGCTACAAAGCTACGATTTTTGTGGTCTCAATACTTTGCGCATTACATCCAGGGAAATTAAGCTTTTTGCTGAGGGGTCAGCGGACCCCTAAGAATCCGCTGGTGTCCAACCCAATATAGTTATAATGGGTCCGTTAGCCATAATTCACTAGGCAAAGTTAATTTATCAACTGTATCGCTTGTTTTGGTGTGCTAGACAAAACACATACTTTAACACGCTCAAACTACTATGGTTTGTGCGCTCAATGCTTTTGTGTGCGCAATTGACACCAGTGTAATTTAACGTTGTTTTGCTGTTGCTGACATAAAGAAACCGTCATATTCAACGCCAAAAGATATACATTTTTCCGGTTACCTAATTCACAACAAAGGAGTGAAGTACAACTGTATCCGCCGTGGTGGTTGGCGATAGAAAGCACCAATGTAGAACACGCTACAAACGAACTAGTTGATGCGGCTCAATACTTGCCAATTTACACCAGGGTTAAGTAAGCGGTGGTGTTTGGCGTGTCTGACCCCGACAGAACCATGCGGTTTCCAAGCTCCAAAATATGATATCATTATTCCTGTAGCCTAATTCCACAAGCAAAAGGTAATTACACGGTTATCTCGTGTTTGAGGCTAGAAACACCACTGTGCAACACCTACAAAGCCACGATTGTGTTCGCGCTAGTCGTGTGCCGCAATTACCAAGCCAGGGTAACGATGGTGTTGCGTTGTGCAGCATAAAATACACGTCCTTTGTTTTCACCCAATAATATATTCATTGTTCCTGGTCCGAGTTCAACAAGCAAAGTGTAATGATACTACTGTAGCCGGGGGGAGGCAAGAATACACCATGTGGTAACACCTACATACGACGATGTGTGAGGGTGGGTGCGCGGAAGGCTTGGGCGGCAATCTTGCATCAAGTTAGATTAAGTCGTTGTGTTTGCGTGGTGTGCGACCCCAAGGAAACCGGCGTTTGCAACGCCAAAATATATAAATTTTTCCTGTAGCCTAATTCAGGCTTCCGAAGATTAATTTAGCCTGTTTTGTGCCTGTGTACAAATAAGAGTAAAAACACACATGGTTGTGTAAACGACACAACAAGTTTAATTTTTTCCTGGCCAGGTCTGAGCCAATTGAGTATCCTAGGGTTACCCAAGCTTGTACTGGGTCATTTGAGTCAAAAAACAGTGTATTTGGATCATAGACAATATGCAGACATCAAACAGTGTCTGTACATTTTAGAACAAACTTATCCAACAGAAGGTGGGCTGCTCGGACCCGGCGAGGGCAGGGCACAAACATTCCTGAACATGCCCATTCGCAGCACAGTCAAGGGGACATTGCAGCAGGTCACTCGTAAGCACAACGGCCCTTGTCCATCTAGCGGCGGAGTGTTGGCAGCACCCAATTCTCGTGATTGGTTACGTGGTCGATCCTCCTTCCCTCCCATGACAGCTGGACCAAACCCAGCCATGAGTCGTGGAACCTCAGAACAACCCTTAAGTCAGGCCCAGGCGGGTCACGCCCTCACACACTTCCTCAGCCGCGCTTTCCCATCCGTTGCCCTCTGGCAGAGAGCGTCTATGGGGTCTTGGCTCAGCCCACTATAAAGCGAGGATGAACATTTTGAGGAGCAGTCAGCAAAAGCTACGCTGTGCAGCGAAGAAATGGGCCCAAGTGCCCCTGCTGTCTTGCATAGCGCAAAGTAAGATTGAGATGCATGAGTCGGTTTAAGGTCAGCCTCGGCTTACCAAACCTGTGAGACAGCTGGGCTCGATGAACACATATACATATACTTTACCGACCCAACAGGGACCGGTGAGCAAGCTGCTTCAGCTCAAGATCATAGGCGTCAGCTTGCGCTCATCTGCTACGCAGCCAGCAAGTGGCGGTCCTGAGTCAAGATAAAGCAGCATGTGAGGCAAGAGCCAACGGCCACGGTAAAACCCCTTCGCAGGTCCATAAAAGACGTCACAGCGAACGAGCACCGCGTGAGTAGTCCACCTCATGCGGACGTTGCGTAAAATGCCGATTACCCCGTAGTTGCATGTGTTCCTCTTGCTAAACACGGAAGCTAAATATGGCGGGTTATAGTCTAAGAATCTGGGGGCAGAAAGTGAAGCGTGCCAGGGAGAGATTACACTTGCACCACGGCCCACGACATCAACAAATGCAGCGTCACCATCCGTGCCTGTAGAAACACTGCGACAGTATCGGTTGGGCCATCCTCCACGCAGCAACACACAGGCAGCCACGCCCAGTGCACTCCTGCCATTTGGCAGCCCTGGTCAAGCTCCTACACCTCTCTGAAGGACCTGTTTCTCCTTAGACATCATCGCCGTACCATCTCCGCTCCCGTCCTTACTGCACCACAGTCGTTCACGAAGGTCGAGCAAAGATCTACATATCGTCAACCATCCAAAGTTGCAGCATCGGACCGGGGGGTGCTCCCTTCCAATTGGTGGTATTCAGCCCGCCCGTCCAAATGGGTGACTCCTGCACCATTATAAGAACGAATGGGCTGTGCCGACCGTCGGCGCGAGTTCCAAGACTAATTCTATCTTTTCCAAAAGGCATACCACACTTCATAATGATAGAACATTAGGGGTCAGTCCTTGAGCCTTATCGTCCTTGTCGTCCCAAGGATGCACGCAGGCGAGACTCTGGACTGGCTTAACTAACTTCAGGGCCATAACATGTCCTTACGCCCACTGGATGCAATGAGGGCTTCCTGCCGCAGGCACACCATCGATACTTGGACAGGAGACGCCGCGTTCTCATCAACGTTGCGCAAGGTCTGCCCAATATCCGCCTCCTCCTCTCCTCCCACCAAGCCATCCTCATGCCCTCCACAATCTACTGGTCGCATCATACCACAGGTGTAGGCACAGGCGGTGTCACGCATTCTACACCTCGCATTGCCCTCGAACTAAGTCACACAGGAGAAACTGGCTCCCGCGTACAAGAAAGTCAGGCACAGACAAGAAAGCGATGTGTGCTTTCTCCGCTCCAACCTTCAAATCCAACCATAGTAGGGACAATGGGAGGAATATCGGGGTCTGACGCTGCATCCGAAGCGGATGTCATGCCCCTGCCCTGGCCAGGCACGCAGTGTTTCAATCTGGTGTGTGAAAAGTCCTGAATCTTTCACCGATCTTCAGGCAATCATTGCTTAAAAGGGCCAAAATACAGAGTGGCATGCGACCTTTAGCCTGCCGTACAAACCAGGAACCAACCGCGCTCGAGGGGCATAGAGCGGCAGACGGCCGCCCTCGCTCCCAACACACGCGGATGATGCATTTTCCACCCCTGGAATCCTCCGCACAGGTTTGGACCGAATTTGGAACAGACAAATGCCTTAACATTTTTGTATGATCCATGGCAGACACGAAGTATCTTCCCGTTAACGGAGTAGCGTAATACAGTGCTGCTCATCGGATCCCCTGCCTTGGTGTAGCCATTCGATGAGCACGTTATTTGGTCAGTCGCGCCAGGACTAACGAGGAATAACGCAATTCCACTGCGTCTAGGGCCGAAACAATCGAATAAATCTTCGGGGAGGGGACTGCGATGTGGCGACTACATCCTCGGCCACACTATCCGGTGGGTGACTGGAAATGGAGGGATGAGAGGGGAGGAGACATTGACCTAAGCATTGGCTGTTAATTGATGGATTTTTCGACCCGGTGACAAGAGAGGAGGAGTCAACAGCTGGTAGGGGATGAAGGAGCGGAACGACAAAACCCCAAACACCTTATTTGTATACTATGAAATAGCAGAGCCCCCAGCTCACTGTGTGCAGAATGCCCCCAGCATCCTTATGTGCCTGCAAGTGACAGCCAAATAGGCACATACTCCGCAGACGCGGGATGACTTCGGCTCTCCACCTCTATTGGAACCGCTCGACCGTCCAAATGGGAGCCTTTTTCCCACTAATAGAGAAAACAATCTCTATACTATAGTTCTCTCCGCAACCTTCACCAAGAAGATAAAAAAAAAAAAAAAAGAAAAGATAGAGATCTATAGATTTGAGTTTGTCTTCCCTCCTCAATAGCTGGTAAAAAGGCTCCCACTAGGACCCGAGTACGAGTCCAATAGTCGAGAGCCCCAAAGTCATCCCTCACCTGGATCTGACATAATCCGAAATGGTCACTAAGCCAGCAAAGAAGCATGCTGCGGGCCTTCTCACATGTGATCCCGAGGGCGACCCCAAGTCCCTCCATTTCATCCACTGTATACTGCCCACTCGTTGGGGTCATCTGCCGCGTCTCTCTTCATCTCCATCTCGAACCTTCCTCAGCTGCGCCTGCTCCGCCTCCACTTGTCACTGGTAAAAATCCACTAAATTGCACCAACCAATGGCTTCTGGCGTCCAAGGTGCCTCCGCCTCCGTCCTCCTCCTCCATTTTCCAGTACCTTCCACCTGACTCTAGTGCCATAACGGAGATGCGTATTTCGCCACATCTACCATCCCCCTGCCCATACAGATTTTTTTCAGCATCGGTCCAGACATAAGCAAGTGGAATGAACGTGTATTCATCCCGTAGTCCCCCTGTACGAACTGACAAAATAACGTCGCCTCCTCGAATGCCTCACCAAACGGCAAGAGTGTCACGCATACAGACGGGGGTGGGGGGGGCGGTGGGGGAGGGGGGGGGGTAGGGGGGTGACACTGGCGGACATCAAAGGTACTCCAGGGAGATGACTATCGTCTACCTGGTTCATCAAAAAAATCGTAAGGGCCTTTCCGTCATACAATCGGTCCAACATGTGCCATGCTGGAATTCCAGCGGTGGAAACATCGCTGAACAAGGTCGTTGGGGGACCGGTCGAGGCCAGCGGCAACTCGAGAGGTTTTCCTGGCGTTGTACAGAATGATAAGTGCAGCAACAGTTTTCTGGCCAATTTCAGATGTTCTTAAATCGTGAACAAACTTTCATGGAAGACTCTTGCACAACCTGAATGGAACAACTTGCCCAGGCAGGCCGCATGGACCAGCCCTCCTCGGTGCAGCCAGACACCATATTCCTCCATTTTCCAGCACCATGCTTCCGAGTCATTGGCGGCAAGAAAAGCCACACATATCGATTTCTTGCTGCAAGTGGTCTCGAGCAGTTCCGCCCCGAGTTGACTTTAGTTCGCCGAGGCAGACGAGGTGTAGAACGGCGTGGACACCTGCTGGGCTACGTAAACATGTGGTATGAGGGAACTGTTAACGCAGTGGGCGGCTAGAGTTGTGGTGGAGAGGAGGCGTTGCGAGAACATGGCGCATACCATTGTCGCCAACGGGGAGAGAAAGCGCTCTCTCCTGTCCAAGTGTGTTTGTGTGCCCTGGGCAGAAGCACATTCAGCCAGTGGGCCGTAAAGGACTTCTACTAACGGGCCCTTACCCGATAGATAAAGCTCCAAACGCCGCGCTGCCGGGCACCTTGAACAACCGATAACTCAGGACGGACCCAACCTTTCGGGTCTACAGATTTATTGTATGCTGGTACTCTTCCAGGGGCCTTTGGGGAAATAAGTTCGCTGGTGAACGCTCCAGGCCGCGGCACCTAGCCATCTGTAGGTTCTCGGAATGGGCAGAGTCCTCCAGTGGGAAAGGAGGGAGTCGGCAATACCAACATTTGACTGAAGCAGCGTTCACGCAGCACACCTTTAGGAAGTAGGGGGGTGGACGCATACTAGTTTCTCTTTGCAAGCAATCCCCTCCGCTGTAACGACTGCTGGTCCATAGTACAGGACCGGAGCACTGGACCCGAATTGATGTCAAAGAGTAACACGCCCTTCTCGCAAGGGGGGAGCCATGACCGCTGCCAATGCGCGGCTTACGTGCCACTGCGCTGCTGGCGGCTGCTAGTTGCGGCGGCGGCAGAGGGACACACCACATCTACCAAACGTTTCTCCCAAGGCCACCGGATGGTGACGCGCATGGTGTTTGATCTGGCCGTGGTGCCAACAGTAACCCCTGCCACGCTTCTCTCTCGGCCCACAATATTCGAACATATACCCATCATTGGCGCCTCCGTGCGTACAAAGACACCCACAACCCGCCAAGTATCGATTTTAACCGGCCAACCACTGCTCCGCACTGATGACGACCTACCGCCGCTGCCGATGGCCTCTCGCTGAGCCCCCCTGTGCCGCTACTTATCGTGCGATCCTCGAAGCCGGGGTTTTACCCCTGCCGCTGTGCTCCTGACCTCACACTGCTGTCATCCTCTGACCTCACGCCAACACGACTCCACTTCTGCTGCGCTCGAACATGGACAGCGCAAAGCTGACCCCTGTTCTCTGACATATGAGCCCTTGCCTCACCACGCTCCAATCGGTCGCTACATCATCATCTATTTGTGTGTTCATCCGTCACTACTGTCCTCATCACAGGTCTGGTAGGCCGAGGCTGCGACCCGCTCACACTACATGACCTCCCCATGCCTCTCAACCCACATCTATACATATGCCGCCTACTCAAAGAAGCAGGGATATTGCCCCAATTCTTCGCTGCCAAGGTAGCTGCCTGACGCCCTCCCGCAAATTAGGAGTGCATACCTCGCTATATAGTGGCGCTGAGCCCAGACCCACATAGAAGAAGAATCTGACTGAGCGAACCAATGTACAGAGGCGGGCTATGGACAGTAGTGAAGGCCGCTGACACCCTCGCCGGGCCATGCCAACTAAGGGTTTGTTCTGAGGTTCCCACCGACTCTTGGCTGTTGTCAATGTCCATCTGTGAGGAAGTGGAGGCCTAGGTCAATCCAATAAGAACCCTGGGTGCTAACAACAAACGCCGCTAATGACACGCATTGTGGGCCGCACACGATGACCCCTGCTGCAAATGCCCCATTGTCTTCTGGCGACCTGGCCATTCCAGGAATGGTTGCCACTGCACTCGCAGAGGCAGCACTGCCCCGTCTCTGTCTGACATCTGGTTGTTCTAAAATTACAGACCTGTTGTGATGATATATCTTAATATGATAAATATCACCCGGGTGTGTGGGATCGCCAAAGGAAACCAGTGAACACGCTTGGTACCCGTGCGGATATAAAGTAGCGCACTCACAAATGTCCAGCAGAAAAATGTTACTTGTATTTGTCGTTTAAAAACACTGTGTGTTTGTCTAATTGTTAAACACAAACAGGCTTGCATTACCTTCGAACAGAAAGTAGGCTACAAAAAAAGTTAATTGATTTTTTGAGCTTTGAAACAGAACCGTTTTCTATCGGGGTCACACACCACAAAACAACGCTTAATTATACTCTGATGCTAATTGCGCCAAAGAATTCAACGCACAAACTAGTGAGCTTGTAGCGAGTTACAATTGCGTGTCTATGCCCACAACCTAGAGACGACAGTTTAATTAACCTTTGCTTTGAAAATAGTCGACAAAAAATGTATTATTTGGGCGGTGAAAATGACGGGTTTATTTTTGTCACACACAGCAATCAATCGCTAAACGCCCTGGATAAATTGCGCAAAGAATTGAGCCGCACAAACGAGTACGTCTTGTAGCGTTGCTATTGCGGTGATTTTTCGACCCACACAACAAGAGATAAAGTTTGTAATTTGACTGTGCTTGGTGAATTTAGGCTACAGATATATTATATATTCTTGGATGAAACGAGGCTTTACCGTAAAAAACTGCTTCTTGGCGTCAGCAATCACATAGCAAAACAACTCTTAATACACCCCGAGATGGAAATCTGCGCCAAATGTATTGAGCCGCACAGACTTGAGCTTTTGTAGCGTTGACTATGGCGGTTTGCTAACGCTCACAACAAAATACAGGTGTAATTATCCTGTGACTTGTATGTTAGGCTACAGAAAAATTTATTAAATTTGTGCGTTAGAACAAAGACGTTATTTTTTGTCAGCACTCACAAAAACAACGGCTTAATTTAAACCCTGAAGTAAATTGCGCAAAGAAATTGAGCCGCACAAACTATCAGCTCTGTAGCGTGAGTGAAATATGTGTTTTTCGACCCACACATACAAGAAGATACAGTGTGTAATTACCTTTGCTTGGTGAAGCTAGCTAACAGAAAAATTTATATATTATTGGCGTTGAAAAACAGACTTTCTTGGGTCCAGGCACACGCAGCAAAACAACCGCTTAATTAACCCCCTGATGTAAATGGCGCCAAATGTAGATGGGACCACTACAATACTAGAGCTTTGTATCTTTACAATTGCGGTTTTCTACGCCACACAACAAGAGATACATTATAATCTAACCGGTTGCTTGTGATTTAGCTACAGAAAAATTTTATATATTTTGTGCGTATGAAAAAGACGTTTTATTTTTGGTCACACACCACAAAACTACGCTTAATTAACCCCTGATGTAAATTGGCCTATAGGAATTAGCCGCCACAACTAGTACTTTGAGCTTTGACAATGTTGACGGTTTGCTACGCCACACTACAAGAGATATCAGTGGATTTTAACCTGTGCGATTGGAATTAGCTACAAAAAAGTTTATATTATGTGCGGTTGAAAAAGACGGGTGTATGTTTGTCAGCACACCACAAAAACAACCGCGTAATGAACCCCTATTAATTGCGACCCAATAAATGGGAGCCGCACAAAACGATACTGGGGACGTTGACAGTTGCTGTGTCTATGCCACACAACAAAATACAGTTGTAAGTTAACTTTGCTTGTAATTAGCCTACAGTAATATGTATTAGATTTTGGGGGCGTTGAAAATGACGGTTTCTGGGGGCAGCACACCACAAAACAAACCTTAATTATACCCCTGGATGGAAATTGCGCGCCAAAGAATGGAGCCGCACAAATCGTATACTTGTGGGAGCTGTGACAAGTGGCGTGTTTCTACCCAACACTACAAGATTACAGTCTAATTAAACCTGTGGCTTGGATGAGTCTTCAGAAAAATTTATATATTTTGGCATTGGAAAAAAGACGTTTGAGTCTTTTTTGGCAGTCACACCACAAAACTATCGCTTATTACCCCTGGATGGTTAAATGCGCAAAGAATTACCGCAACAACTAGACTGTTGTAGTAGTGATTACAATTGCGTGGCTTTTCTACGCCCACCAACAGAGATACAGTTGTAATAAACCTTCTGGCTTGAATTTAGCTACAGGAAAATGTATATAGTTTGGCTGGAAAAAGAACGGTTGTATTTTTCCGTACAGCAAACCGACAGCAAACATACATCGCGTAATTAACCCCGGGAATGTGAAAAATGGCGCCTAAGAATTGATCCGCTCAAACTAGACTTTTGTAGCGTGTTACATTTGAGCGATGTTTATCTACGCCCCACACAACAAAGAGATACTTGGTAATTCTGTGCCTTGGGAATGAGCTACAGAAAAATGTAGAGATTTATGCGTGTGAAAAGACCGGTTTATTTTTGGCACACACACCCACAAAACAACGCTTAAACCCCTGGATTAATTGCGCAAAGAATTGATGCCGCACAAACTAAGTAGCTTTGACGTGTTACAATTTTGCGTGGTGGTCTATCTCTCGACCCAACAACAAAGATACAATTGTAATTAAACCTTTGCTTGTGAATTAGGCTACAGAAAAATCAACTATATTTTTCGTGAAAAATGACGGTGGTTCGTTTCTTGGGCACACACCAGCAAAACAACCTTAATCAACCCCGGGTCTGGAAATTACTGCTAATAGTAATTGAGCACCAAAAAATGAAGTGATATTTGTTTTTGTATAAACGCTGGGTTTCTGTAAAGAAGGACTACTAGAACTGGCTTAGATCCCACTTGATTTGAATGGATAATCACGCAGAGACCGAACACTGATTTCAATCCAATACCCCAAAAAATTAATAAATAGAACTATTAAATAACAGTCTCTGAAACAAGATGAGACACCCCAAAAAATCGCTATATAATAATCTAATTCGTCAGTAAGACTATACCAGCGCCGGCAGCACCCTTTCCCTGATCATATCTGTGAGACGAGTACAGCGCCCCCAGCGTCCGCCCCGACTTACTATAGTGGCGTGACGATGCACAGGAATCCCGCCATCGCTATTGGCTCAACACCACTGCACATGTCAGGCACGCAATGCCCTTCTGTCCTCCCATAGGGCTTGTGCGGCCCCAGAGGCCCTGGGCCCAGCCAGTTTATCAATCAAAAGCACACTACTACTACGTTCACCCAAGTTCCCCCAAATTCGTCCGTTCGTTCCGGAACCCATTTTCCGGAAATCTAAAGAATCCACTTCGTAGATCAATTCGCACCATCTCTAATTGTATTTATGATCTTTTCCAAGAACACCACTGAGAATATTGATTCGCTCAAGACAATTAAAAATATCTGCGTACAGCTAGTATACTATCGCCAGAAATCATTGGTTGGTGTCCTCAAATAAACTCGACCCACAACCATCAAGTGTCTAAAAAATGCAACAAAGGGATAACCCCCTATTGACACCCATGTAAAAACAACACTAATTGTGGCGCCCAAGTTGCCATTCCCCACCCTGAGTCAGTTACTCTTAGTCCCTTCACAAGGGCTCAATAGAATTGCGATCAGTTTGCTAAATTTAGTGTACGCCAAAACAAAACTACATTACCCCAATAAAAATGAAATAATTTTTAATGAATAAATCTTAAAAGAAAGCAACAACCAAATACTAAAATAAAACATATGTCAAAAAGGGACGAAAATCTCATAGGCGTTAAGATATAATCCCTAGAACTCAATACCTCTATTACAAAAAAAGATATAAAAGGTACAACACATTTAGATTAATATGCCCCAAAATGAACAATAAGAATACATTATATCAAAACC
Organism: Phyllomedusa bahiana; assembly: GCA_025379985.1. NCBI lineage: Eukaryota > Metazoa > Chordata > Amphibia > Anura > Hylidae > Phyllomedusa > Phyllomedusa bahiana. The sequence goes on from JAODAL010022638.1 coordinate 25,930, forward strand.
AATGGGTAATAATAACCAATACTTTTAAACCATAATAATGAGAATAGAGAACCATAATAGCAGCTGAAATAACCCCAACTCGGTTGGGCAGATGGGCGTGTCGCACACACGTCACTGGAAGTTCAACACTAACACCTCGGCAAAGATATTATTTCTAGTATTAAAAAAAATTGTTTCGCCTACAATGATAAATCTAGCTATAAAAATTGCAAACAAACCCGATACAGACCTGCACCCAGGTGAAGAACCGAGACAGGTTTTAACAAAGACAGGTTGGCGTCAAACAGCCTTGCCGTGTCAGATTCTTTGTGTCAAAATACGACTAAGTGCGCCAGTACTGTACAGAGTTAGGTAGAAATCAGCCCGGTTAGTGCTCACCATACTTGCCCACCATGACATCAAATGTTTCCATGGCTGTCGTCCCAGAAATGCAAGCCTCGGTCAAGATGGCACAGGAAAGTCCACATCCATTTATGAAGGACAACACAAAGGACATGAGTACTGAAATACAGGCTTTATTGGTCAGAGTATGTCATAATGTATGATACTACCATAAGATTGTCTTCATTCAAGATGGTTTGCACGGGTGACAGGGTTTGGGTCTGCATAGTGCTACGGCTGTTGGAACTTATGGAGCTACATGTTTTGAGAAACCATGATGGCAAACATGTACCGTACAATACTAAAAGCTAAGCAGGACCTCTCCCGTTTGAACCGGCGCCAATAGGCAGTAATTCCAACATGATAACAACCCAAACACATCTTCCCAAGACAACCACTGCCCTAAATAAAATGAAGTAAAGGTGTGGACCTGTCATTCCTCAGTACCTATGACCGAGTAAGCATCTGTGGGCATCATCAACACAAAGGTGTAGGATATTCTTGCTAACACACCCACTCCGGATGTCAGGAGAGAGAAGAGGAGTTCCCAGTGGCTGCATCCTTGAAGCTCAGTGAACTCATCCCAAGACGATAAGGCTGTTTGGAAAATGATAAATATTTGACACTTCTAGCACAATTTTCGTATTTTCACATTAGGACGTATTCAACTCTGTTCCATGGTTTAGTCATTGAGCTAGGTGTCTGAGCTTGTTTTGAGGCACTCACATTGACAACACTGATATTCCTAGGGCGTGATCGCCCGCCTCGGCTACCAGCGTCCACTCACCACAGGGTCCGCCTCAATTAGCCGTCGACTCTGGCATGGACCGCTTGTGAACAACAGCCCCGCTGAGTCAGTGTAGCAGCTGCGACACCCCCTCGCGTGCAAGGCTCGTACAAGGAGGCAAACTATCTTTACCATCCCTTCCTACTTCCTTCCTTGTATGTACAGCTCTCAGTGAGCGCTGTACACACACATCAGCATCGCAGGGGGCACAAGGATTTCCTCACGCCCCCTGCAGTGCTGGATCTCCAATGTTGAATGTCTAAGCTTCTGCCCCAGGAGATCCCGGGAGCTGTGTGTTGGTCTAAGCGTTGTGATGATGTCACACCATTTACACTGTTCACCAGCTCCCAGACCTGCCACGCGGACCATGGAGAGGTGAATACTTTTACATTATATTTTCATTAGCTGCAGGGGGCTGCAACCTAGCTAAAGGGGGCAACTACCTGGCTACAGAGGGCTACTACCTTACTAAAGGGAGCAACAACCTGGCTAGAGGGGTCTACAGGCGGATTCTACCTTGCTAAAGGGGGCTACTACTGGCTAGAAGGGGCAACAACCTGGCTTAAGGGGGAAACAACCTGGCTACAGGGGGCTACTACCTGGCTAGAGGGGGCAAAAACCTGGTTAGACGGGGCAAAAACCTGGCTAGAGGGGGCAACTACCTAGCTAGAGGGGGCAACAACCTGGCTAGAGAGGGCACCAACCTCGCTAGAGGGGGCAACAAGCTGACTAGAGGGGCAACAACTTGGCTAAAGGGGGCAACAACCTGGCTACAGGGGGCTACTACCTGGCTAGAGGGGGGCTACAACCTGGCTGAAGAGGGCTGCTATCTGGCTACAGGGGGCTACTACCTGGCTACAAGGGGCAACTACCTGGCTAGAGAGGGCAGTTACCTGACTGGAGAGGACAATTACCTGGCTAGAGGGGGAAACTACCTGGCTACATGGGGCAATTGAGTGGTTACAGGGGCATCTACCTGGCTACAGGGTTCAAATAACTACCTACAGGGGCCTATATAACTACATAATATGGGCTTATATTTTTACTTTTGGGAGGCCTATATAACTACCTATCTACTTAATAGGGGACCGAGATACCTACCTATTGGGGGACCTAGCAAATGGTTAATCAGCTAGTACAAATCAGTACATCTGTTAAACATCACAATAGTAAATCTTGGGCATATAATGGATCTTATATCATATCATTACCATATGGGGCACATGCTAAGATGTGCAACATGGGGGCCCATTGACAGTGGGCTCCTATGTTTCACAGGTTTGGTAAAAAGAACAGGCCTGGGACCTGTTCTTTTTACCAAATGCTATGACACCAATGGTGTAGCTATAGGGGATCACAGTGGTCACACTTGCTACTGGGCCCCTAAGCCAGGGAGGCCACAGGCCCCTCTCACCAAACGGCTGCATTGCTGGCACACATACATCAAGCTATGTATCAATCACAGCCGCCGACTGCTGAATGCAGGCAGAGGCTCAGGCAGAGCTGCTGGGATTGGAGCAAGCTCCGTTCCTGGCCATATGGACTCCTAGATGCCACAGCATAGACATTGTGATGTAATCATGTCATTATGCTGCCTGCACCGCTGCCTGTACTAGGCCATAAGCCTACAAGGCACCGTTCGCTCTGGAGTCAATGAAAAGGTATTCGCTGGGGGAAAGGGGAAATATGAGCTTTATTTTTTGTTCTCTTTAATAGGGAGTCCTGTATACCTGGTTCCCTACCAGGGGCCCTGTATGCTTAGCTACCAACTAAGTGCCCTACATACCCAGCTTACTATCAGGGACCCTGTATACCTTACCTGTCTACCAGGGGCACTATTTACCTAGCTATCTACCTACCATGGGCCCTATATATCTAGCTATCTACCAGGCAGGGGCATCGCTATGCAACTGCCGCTGACCAGACCAGCAACCTACTGCCACAGTGCATATTGGTGGCTTGTTGCTGGCTTCCGGGCCACTGCAGAGGGCCAGAGTACCAGCAGTCTTCTTAACTGTATGTGCGTCGTCAGAAAGTTTTCTGCACAGGAGGCGTAGTTACGGGAGTGCGTGACCACAGAGATGAGTATTTTCTTCTAATTTAATTTAACTTTTTTTTCATTGGGGGTATAAAGACCTAACTACCAGGGGCCCGAAATAACAAACTACCAGGGGAACCTATATACTAACCTCACACGAGGACCTATATGCCAACCTGACAGGGGGACCTATGTGCCAACCTGACAGGGGGACCTATGTACCATCCTACTAGGGGATTTACAGTATCCCACAAAAGTGAGTACAATCCTCACATTTTTGTAAATATTGTATTATATCTTTTCATGGGACAACACTGAAGATATGACACTTCAATAAAATGTAAAGTAATCAGTGTACAGCTTGTATAATAGTGTAAATTTGAAGTTCCCTCAAAATAACTCAACACACAGCCATCATTGTCTAAAAGCGCTGGCAGGAAAAGTTAGTGCACCCCTAAGTGAAAATGGACAAATTGTACCCAATTTGCCATTTTCCCTGCGTGGTGTGATGTGACTTATACGTATTACAAAGTCTCAGGCGTAAATGGGGAACAGGTGTGTTAAAATTGGTGTTATCGCTCTCACATTCTCCCTTTTACTGGTCACTGGAAGTTCAACATGGCACCTCATGGTAAAGAACTGTCTGAGAGGACCTGAAAAATGAATTGTCACTCTAACAAAGATGACCGAGGCTATAAGAAGATTGCCAACACCCAGAAAGTGAGCTGCAGCGCCATACAGCAGTCTAACAAGACAGGTTCCACTCAGAACAGGCCTCATCATAGTTGACTAAAGAAGTTGAGTTCACATGCTCAGTGTCATCTACAGAGATTGTCTTTTCAAAATAGACACATGAGTACTGCCAGCATTAATGCAGAGATTACAGGGTTGGGGGGTCAGCCTGTTAGTTCTCAGACCATACGCCACACACTGCATCAAACTGCTCTGTATGGCTGTTGTCCTAGAAGGAAGCCTCTTCTAAAGATGCACAAGAAAGCCCCCACACAGTTTGCTGAAGACAAACAGACTGAGGACATGAATTACTGGAACCATGTCCTGTTGTGTGATGGCAACCAGATGAGGAATACAAAGACAAAGTCTTGCCTACAGTCAAACACGGTGGTGGAAGTGGCATGGTTTGGGGCAGTATGAGTGCTGACAGATGTTGGGAGCTACAGTTCATTGAGTGAAGCTTGAATGCCAACATGTACTGTTGCATAAGAAGCAGAGCATGATAACCTCCTTTTGGAAACTGGGCCACAGGCAGTATTCTTACATGATAATGACCCCAAGAATGCCTCCAAGATGACCAATGCTTTGCTGAAGTAAATGAGTGTGAAGGTGCTGGACTGGTAAAGCATGGAGGAGTGAAAGGTCTTTTAACATCCACTAGTTCCTCATAGAGGAGTGGCAGAGGATTCCAGTGGCAACCTGTGAAGCTCTAGTGAACCCAAGAGAGTTAAGGCAGTGCTGGAAAATAATGGGGGCCAGGCAAAATATTGACATATTGGGCAGAATTTGTCCCTTTTAACTTAGGGATCTGCTCACTTTTGTTTCGAGCTGTTTAGACATTGATGGCTGTGTGTTAAGTTATCTTTTTGGCCCAGCAAATTTACACTGTTATACAAGCTGAACATTCACTAATTTACATTGTATCAAAGTGTCTTATCATCAGTATCGTCGCATGAAAAGATATAAAACAATATTTACAAAAATGTGAGGGGTATACTAACTTTTGTGAGATACTGTTTATACCTTGCTACCTACTAATAGGACTTAAATACATACCTACCAAAGGGCTAGATATCTACCTACTGAGGAGGGCTTTCTACCTACCTACTGGTCTATATACCTACCTACCAACTAAGAGGTCCTATACACCTACCTAGCTACTGGGGGGTATCTATTTACCTCCCTACTTAATGGGGGCTTATAAAGGAATGTGTCCTCCACAGCAGACACCCAGCTTTCCTATCGTAGGAAAGCTGGTTTCTGTTGGGGATGAGGCATCACGATGCTTTCCTTTATAAGTCTCCAGTAGTTAGGGAGATATATTAACCCCCCAATAAGTAGATAATTATATAGGTGCTGGAAAAGTGAGAATTCTAAAATGTTTGTGTGCCAACTTCTGCAGCGACAAGGAGAAGTCATTATGGTGGTCTGGGCCAGATGGAGAAGAAACTGGAAAGTGAACGACTCATCAGCGAAGATGTCACCTGTGAGTCACTGGATGCAACTACAGTGTAATCGGCTACAGAGCACTATTAGGGCCCGCCCCCACAGCATGGGTTTTCAGTGGGATTTACAGACAGTTTTAGAATTTGAAAACTGCCCGTAAACTGACTGTCAACCTTTTACATATACTTAAATAGAAAATCTGTGCAGTAGTTCACACTGCACAGATTTTCCGCCGGACAGTTTTTGACACCACCATTGTAATAAAAAACTTTAAACATGTTCATTCTTCTGTCTCGTTTTCGGGTGGAACATGAACAGTTCAATATGATGGGGGGTTGCTGAATCTGCAAACCGCGGACAGAAGCTGTACCCCTTTCTGTGGAAAAAGATGATGAAATATCGGTCGGATAATCTGACCAGTATTTTATCATTACCGTGTGAATGCACCCTTATGCAACTGGCAGTCATGGGTGGTCCTCGCATTTGGTCATGACCTGGCAGTATTATTTGGTCCTTAGGTACTAGTATTATTGGGTCTTGGTTTTTTGGGATTTTCTTTAGTAAATAGAATATGTATGGTATATTTATTCCCTTAGTGTATTTGTTCCCTTAGTGTATTATTTGTTGACTGTATGACTGTTATTTAGACAGTATTTATAAGGTATTAACGCTATCATACACAGATGAATACTTTTGAAAAATCAAATTTGTCAGTGCCGATTTTTATTGTACAGTGTACTGCTGAGGTGATGGACAGTATCTACATGGAATATGCTTAGAATTAGTGACAGAAACATACGTTTTGTTCTCTGTAAAAATGCTGTGTGAACCCACTGAGCAAAACGTAAACTTATATACTTAGCTACCTACCAGGGTCTCTATCTACTTAACTACATACCAGGGAGCTTATGTACCTAGTTACTTACCAGGGACTCTATCTACCTAGCTACCTACCAGGGGGCCTGTATACCTAGATACTTGTTGGGGCTCTATATTCCTACCTAACTACTGGGGGGTATATACCTACCTACCTACCAGAGGGGTTATATAACTATTTACTTACTGAGGAACCTATATATCTACAATTGGGGCACTATATGCCTATTAATAAACTGGGGGGGTCTTCATTCTACCTACCTTTTGGGGGGCCTATATATCTACTTACCTACTAAGGTACTCTACATATCTACCTACTGGAGGAACAACATACCTACCTTATGGGGGACCCTATATTTCTACTTGTAGGGGCCCTATATAACTACCTGTCAACTTGATGCCTATATACCTACCTATCTACTGAGGAGATCTATGTACCTACCTAACTACCAGGGACCTGCCTGTCTACCAGAGGGGATACCTACCTTATTACTACCTACCTACCTGCCAATAGCCCTATGTACCTAGCAACCTAATAGAGAGCCTACCTTCTAATATAATGGGGGCCTACCTTACAAAGGGCTGACCTACATAATCGGGGCCTACCTATTTACCTAATGGGAATTTTACGTACGTAATCAAAACATTTTTTCCTAACTTATTTTGGAGGACTAGCCTACCTAAAATGAGCATCTATCTCCCTACCTGTCTAATTTGAGTGGGCTGTCTACTATATGAGGTGTGTACTTACTTATTACATTGGGGATATACCTACTTAAATACTGATGGTATTAATGAGGGCCCTATAATTGTTTGGGAGCACTTTCACTGCGTCATGGTACTATTACTGTGTGGGGCACCAAGGGGTCATTATTACCATTTTGGGTAGTATGGATGGGGAGTTTGAATAGAGGGAGGACACAGGGGGAAAGATGATAGAAAAGCGTCTCAGGAGTCTAAGATGTTTGTGTGGTAAATTCTGCAGGGATGAGTCATGGCGAGGAGAAGTTGTCATGGCAGTCTGGGCCGGATGGAAATAAAAAGGGAAAGTTAACAGCTCATCAGAAAAGACGTCACCTGTGGGTCCCTGAGTTAATCTGCACTGTAATCATTTATATATCTGCCTGTGCCTATGTACACTTTTATCTAACACTATATGGTTGCTGTATGGTGGTAACATTGGTAATGGTTTACATTCAGTAACAGTATGGTTTATATTCAGTCATTTTATGGTGGTGATATCTGGTAGTGATATGTGGCAGTATTATTTGGTTCTTGTATATCATTGTTATTGGTAATATTGGTCTTGGTATACTGTTTTAGTCAGTAACATTATGATGGTATTAGTCACTATGTAGTGGACACATGCAGTGATAATTTGGCACCATTTGTTGGCCCTTGTATAGACCAACAGAATAGACATAACATGTCAATTAATCTATATTGTATAAACTCCAACAAAAACTAGAATCAAAAACAATGGCGCAATTGTATTTTTATTCTTGTTCGCCCCACAAAGATTTTTTGGGGAGGGGTTCGATTGGGTGGGTGGCAAATGTTTTCACTGTATGGGGCCTTGCAATTTCTAATGCTGGCCTTGCACAAAGTAGTATACTGTTTTTTGTTTTCTTTATATTTTTACACTTTGATGATTTAGAAGCCCCAGTACTACCTGGGAACATTACAGGTGCAGCTCAGTATTGAACAATTACTCACACACCCATCCACTAGGTGGGCAACTGTCTAGTAAAAGACTGCACATTGGATAAGAACCCGTTCACACCCAGTATGTAGCAAAGCCATAATACCATACTGGAGAGATTGCACAAATACAAAAATACTGTTAAACAACAACTCACACACCTGCTATCCACAAGGGGGGTGATTGCAAGTATTACAATTGCATATACACTCACCGACCACTTTATTAGGTACACCATGCTAGTAACGGGTTGGACCCCCTTTTGCCTTCAGAACTGCCTCAATTCTTCATGGCATAGATTCCACAAGGTGTTGCAACGATGCTCAATTGGTACCAAGGGGCCCAAAGAGTGCCAAGAAAATATTCCCCACACCATGACACCACCACCACCAGCCTGAACCGTTGATACAAGGCAGGATGGATCCATGCTTTCATGTTGTTGACGCCAAATTCTGACCCTACCATCCGAATGTCGCAGCAGAAATCGAGACTCATCAGACCAGGCAACGTTTTTCCAATCTTCTACTGTCCAATTTCGATGAGCTTGGGCAAATTGGAGCCTCAGTTTCCTGTTCTTAGCTGAAAGGAGTGGCACCCGATGTGGTCTTCTGCTGCTGTAGCCCATCTGCCTCAAAGTTCGCCGTACTGTGAGTTCAGAGATGCTCTTCTGCCTACCTTGGTTGTAACGGGTGGCTATTTGAGTCACTGTTGCCTTTCTATCAGCTCGAACCAGTCTGCCCATTCTCCTTTGACCTCTGGCATCAACAAGGCATTTCCGCCACAGGACTGCCGCTCACTGGATGTTTTTTCTTTTTCGGACCATTCTCTGTAAACCCTAGATATGGTCGTGCGTGAAAATCCCAGGAGATCAGCAGTTTCTGAAATACTCAGACCAGCCCTTCTGGCACCAACAACCATGCCACGTTCAAAGGCACTCAAATCACCTTTCTTCCCCATACTGATGCTCGGTTTGAACTGCAGGAGATTGTCTTGACCATGTCTACATGCCTAAATGCACTGAGTTGCCGCCATGTGATTGGGTGATTAGAAATTAAGTGTTAACGAGCAGTTGGACAGGTGTACCTAATAAAGTGGCCGGTGAGTGTAGATAAGGCTTGTAAAAGATGCCAATTATATGGCTATGTGTATTGCATCCTGCTGGCTTATAACCAATTGATGACTCCCTTGCTATTCGATTGAGCAGGTTTCTCAGCACAACCGATGTATCCAAAACAAAATACTGACACCCTTTCTCCCCTATATTACAGGACAAAACTACATACTGAAAAAATATAAAATATGAGGTATTTCTTGATATATTGGCCAATATACACAAGCTCGCAACCCACAAGGCAGTTGTTCCCCTAGTGGATGAGTTTGTGAGCGATTGTTCACTATTGAACTGCACATGTTAAATTTCGCCCATGTAGCACTGGGGCTTATATTGCCTCCTACTAGGAATAGTTCAATGTCCAGCCATTTTGCTGTAAGTATGGTCTTTAGTCTGTGTTTATAAGGAGATAATGTCCCATTTCTCTGTGGTGATTTTTTTTTTTAATTTAAACGGACAAATCCTATTCAAAAACAACAAAACCAGATCACTGGTAAAAGGTACTTGGATGGTACACAGAAAAATTATATAAGAAAAATTTAATGGGAAAAATCTGTGCTAAAACCTAACTTTTAATATAAATCCTTAAAAATGGCTAGGAATACACAAAAAGAAAACCAACATACAAAAAGACAAAAACGACTTATACAGACAAAACATATATTGGGGACTAGTGAGAATAGAGGATAGGTCCTAGTCTGTCCCTGTTATTCCTATCTATTCCCTAACCTATATCAGAATTATCACCCCAAAAAAGGGTAATACTGTACCCCCTTTAAAATCACTGATTGCTATCAGTGGTTGGAAAAGGTGGTTTTGGTCACTTAGACCTTATATATAGCCTCAACGGCTATATACCCTGTAGATAATTGTTATCCAGGAAACTGTCTCCGGTGGTCCAGGCCAGCGTCCAGACAAACAGGTGGATATTTAACCTCATAAACCACACTTTGGCTATATAGGCTTATGTAATTTTCACTGTTTATGTTAATACATATATGCCCTTTGGCTTTTTTCGTCTTTGAGATTTTCCCTTACCGTCCCCTGAAGCGATGTAATCCAGGGACATCGAAACATGTTGGGACTTCGTTTGTTAATATAGAGTAAGGGTCAACAGTACTTGAGGGCTAGAATCCGGACGGGACCGCCCTTTATTGGGGCGATAATCCTTATATAGGTTAGGGAATAGATAGGAATAACAGGGACAGACTAGGACCTATCCTCTATTCTCACTAGTCCCCAATATATGTTTTGTCTGTATAAGTTGTTTTTGTCTTTTTGTATGTTGGTTTTCTTTTTGTGTGTTCCTCGCCATTTTTAAGGATTTATATTAAAAGTTAGGTTTTAGCACAGATTTTTCCCATCAAGTTTTTCTTATATAATTTTTCTGTGTACCATCCAAGTACCTTTTACCAGTGATCTGGTTTTGTTGTTTTTGAATATTCTTTGCCCCTTTTGGAAGTGATGGCAGGTCTCTTTTCGGGCAACTATGATCCAAGCAAATGGCTTTCTGAAATAGATGAGGTTTTTTCCTAACTGGTAATAGTGCAGAGGAAATATACACCTACGTTTAATATTGCTTTTCGTGACATCACCTAACTATATAAGGTTCAGATAGCCTCCTGGTGGGAGGTACAGAGCTTGGAAATATATATTAAAAAAGGGTATAGTACCACAAGGATTGAGGATTTCCCTTACACCAGGGATTAAAAATAGAACCCCTGACTTCCTTAATAAGTGGGAGAAATAGGCTACAGATAGTTCCCTACGGTTCATGCAACTCCTGCTTGAGGAAGAAAAGAAAAATCTTGAATCTCTGAACGGTAGATTGAAAGATCAAGTTGAAGTAATCAAAACTTTCCAGCAAGAGAGTGACTTCCTCACAAAAGAGAAACCATTGAGAGATTCCAATTCTATATAAAAGAAAAATAGACAGTTCTCCAGGGATATTACGGACTTCAAAGAAAACAAAGCATATTCGTTCTTTAGCGATAGAAACAATACACGTCATCTCGATACAGATCTGTCATCAACAGATACAGACCTGTCAGATATAGAGGGGGTGGAAGAGGAGGTCGAGGCAGATCAAGAGGGAGGGGGAAACCAGGTAGACCTAAGTGCCGGGGAAAGAACCAGCCTTTTTTAGGGATAACTAACTATCCCCTCAGAAATCACAATTTCCCCCAGGACAAATAATTTGTCAACATAACCTCTCCCCTCCTCCCCCCTCCTTAATCACTGGAGGGACTAAGAAACAGGATACCCTTAATGATGGGAACCAAGTCATTAATCTGTCACACAGAACCCTGAGTGGGAGTGAGGTCGAGATACTGGCAAAGGGTCTTTCATTCGTGCCCACTGCAAGATTTGACCTGTTCCAGTGGGTGAAAGATCTGAATTTATATGCGAGGAAACTCCACTGGTATAAATTCTACTGTACACAGGACAAGAAACGTTGCTGGGAACTTGGGATCCCGGTAGAAATGCTCCAGGAAGTTCGCCTCCTTGAGAGCATATCAGTAGTCCCACCCAATCAACAAGGGAAGTGTCCCTTTACTGACCTTAAAAATAAAAGTACCCGTATACCACCCCAGGGAGAGCTGTCACGTATAGATATCTTTGTGGAACTTTGCAGTAGGGAATTAGAGAAGCTTGATGGCCTCAAAATAAAGTGGAACTGCAGTAAGATAGAATACCTTGGTATAAAATCATTGGCAGAGGATGAAACTATAACGATCAAACCCTCTGATAAGGGGGGCAACGTAGTAGTCATGAGTACGGAGGAATATGTCAAAATGTGTCAAGACATCCTTAAAGATACAAAAGGATATGAGATCCTGGAAAAAAAACCCACCCCGATATATCATGAGGAATTAAGGGAAATCCTCCTGGATGCCAAGGGTAAGGAACTAATTAGTCAGGATGAACTGGAATACCTATTGCCCAAACATCCAGTGCTAGCAACATTCTACTGTGTACCTAAAGTACATAAAATAGATGGCCCACTACGCGGAAGACCGATAGTATAAGGCATTGGAAGTCTGGGGCAAAATGCAAGTAGGTATATTGAGAAGATACTTTCCCCCTTTGTGACTGCGTTGCCCTCATATACTAGGGACTCTATGGACCTTCTGCGAAAATTGGACGGTATTAGTGTCCCGGAGTCTTGCTTGCTTGCAGGCATTGACGTGGAGGCACTCTATTCCTCCATCCCACATAACTGTGGCTTGGAAGCAGTGAGGAGATTCCTCAGTGGTAGGGGCTGTCAATTTGAAGCCCATAACTCCTTTGTTCTACAACTCCTCAAGTTCGTCCTCACTAGAAACTTTTTTTGTTTCAATAACAAGATCTACCACCAGCTCAGGGGCACGGCCATGGGTAGTACCTGTGCGCCGGCGTATGCCAACTTGCTCCTGGGCTGGTGGGAGGATCAATACGTATTTGGGGAGAACAATACCTTTGGTACCGAGGAGATAATACTATGGACCAGATACATCGATGATGTGCTGGTCTTGTGGAATGATACCAAGGAGTGCTTTGAACAATGTGTCAACCATCTAAATCAAAACAATGATCTGAACTTGCGCTTTACCTTTGATATTAATCCCAATATACTGCCAATTTTGGATATTCTGATAAGAAAGACGAGGGGCGGTATCTTGGAAACAACCATCTACCGAAAACCTACGTCTACAAACTCCTTACTAAGATGGGAAAGCAGTCACCCAATACCGCTTAAAAAGGGCATACCTAAGGGACAGTACCTCAGGTTAAAGCGCAATTGTTCAAACCCCAATGATTTTTAGACACAAGCACAGGAACTGAGACAAAGGTTTCATGAGAGAGGATACCCTGATAGAATTCTAAGACAAGCCTACCAACATGTCTTGAAATGCAATCGGGAAAATCTCCTAATTACCAAAAAACCGAAAGAGGCAGATAAAATATTTAGATTGGTAGGCAATTTTGATGGGGCAGCTCGGGAAGTGAGACAAATAATCTCCCAGAACTGGCCGATCTTACAAATGGACAGGGATCGCAAACAGGTGGTTGGTGATTACCCCCACATATAGGAGGGGCAAGAACCTCCAGGACCGCCTGGTACACAGCCACTTCATGACGAAACCTGTTAAAACGTGGCTGAGCCAACCAGTCTCGGGAATCTATAGATGTAGTGGCTGTGTGGCATGCGAGTATATTGAAGTTGGAAAAAGTTTCCTTAGCAATATCCTTGATAGGGATATCTACAAAGCCACATGCCAATGCGGCCTAGAATACATAGGTAAAACAATCCGGGAGTTTCGGAGACGAGTCGGGGAACATCTGAACGATATTAGGAATAACCGCGAAACATCATTGGCTAGACATGTCTGTGGTTCTCATGCTGGAGAGCCCAAATGTCTAAAATTCACGATTCTTGATAATGTACCCCCACCATCTAGGGGAGGAAACTGGGATAGGTCTCTCTTACAGAGAGAGACTGAATGGATCTTTAGATTAAAGACCACGGTACCAGACGGCCTGAATGAAAGATTGGACTTCTGCTGTTTCCTATAAATAACTAGGGTAGTGCGCCGTCCTAATACAACTTCTAGTTGAGGTTTGTCCCCACTGCCCCACCACTTGAATATAGTGATGGAGTATTTTTAATACCATTATCTCCTGCAAACTTCCGATCCTGGTCCATATATGCCATTCTCCAGGACCATCCCCCACTCCCTCTAATATGAGGACTCCATGTGGAGGTGCGGACATATACTATCTCAGTGCAGACACACTGTTCTCTAGATGGAGGTATGGGCATTGAATTTTGTATTTACAAGCAACATAATATGATGCTATGTATAGCCGCCGCCGTCTGACCCTATATATAACTTGATTTTTGGGGGGGTTTGGTGACTGGGGATATTTATATATACCCTGGGCCTCCGTGTCCTAGTCAGTATGGAACCTGAGTATATAGGGACTGTCTCTTTTATTTGCCTACCTATGGAGGAAAATGTTTATACTTTTTGTAAGAGTGTAAGTGACAATCATCGTGGCTGTTGGAATCTGTCTCGCCCGCTTGGTGTCTCTGCCATTAAACTTCTTGTTTTTCATTGCTGTAAACCACTAGTTAACAGCAGGTCCCGTGTAACACGAGACCGAGTGTCCGTCGCGTCACTTCCGGTGACGTCAAGAGATACCGGAAGCCACTGCGGCCGTTATAGAGCGCGGCCGGCAAACACACGCCGGTACACACGCGCTATGGAGCGGACATACGAGCTAGGAAAGCTCTAATCTGGACGTAGACCTGCCTCCTTTGGGACCCCCGGCTATGGACGTGTACCCATCTTAACATGTTATGGGATTCCATCGGGGGTGTTGGCTATGGTGACCTGGTGGGTCCTTTACACTTGCTTGTGAGGCTCCATTGGGGGTGACGGCCATATGTGAGCCTTTGGACCCTTCATACCCACTATACAGGCCTGCTTAAACCTATAACCTCTGATTGGTGTCTGATGGGAGACTCGGGACATCCTGGGTATGACAGTACTACCATTGTAATGCCACCTATAACTTGTACACTAACAAAATATTGAAGGTGGGATACTGTGTGTCTATGTATGCATATCGTATGAATGTGCACTCACAGTATGCTGTGTAACTATTTGGGAGCGACCATACCCCAGGACACAGCTCTTCCAGGGTAATACTGTACCCCCTTTGATTGCTATCAGTGGTTGGAAAAGGTGGTTTTGGTCACTTAGACCTTATATATAGCCTCAACGGCTATATACCCTGTAGATAATTGTTATCCAGGAAACTGTGTCCAGTGGTCCAGGCCAGCGTCCAGACAAATAGGTGGATATTTAACCTCGTAAACCACACTTTGGCTATTTTATGCATATGTAATTTCACTGTTGACATTAATACATATATGCTCTTCGCTTTTTTCGTCATTGAGATTTTCCCTTACCGTCCCCTGAAGCGATGTAATCCAGGGACATCGAAACATGATGGGACTTCTTTTGTTAATATAGAGTAAGGGTCAACAGTACTTGAGGGCTAGGATCCGGACAGGATCGCCCTTTATTGGGGCGATAATCCTGATATAGGTTAGGAATAGATAGGAATAACAGGGACAGACTAGGACCTATCCTCTATTCTCACTAGTCCCCAATATATGTTTTGTCTGTATAAGTCGTTTTTTGTCTTTTGTATGTTGGTTTTCTTTTTGTGTGTTCCTAGCCATTTTTAAGGATTTATATTAAAAGTTAGGTTTTAGCACAGATTTTTCCCAAACGGACAAATCCGCAGCAAGTGTATCTCAAAATCCATACACATTTGTGTAGCTTTATCTCTGAGAATTCTTGCCAATTCTTTCACTGGCTACCTATTCTCCCTCAGTTAAAGTTACTAACCATGACATATAGGGCTCTCCAGAACCTGTCTCCCCATACATCTCTGCCTTAATCTTCAGATGCCTCCCCTCACACAGCTTCTGCTTCTCAAAGGATCTTCTACTCAGCTCCTCACACAACCACCCCCAATATTTCTCCTGTGCATCCCCCATACTCTGGAACTCACTACCACAACACATCAAAGTCTCCGCAACCTATACAAGTTTCAAAGGTATCCTAAAAACCCATCTCTTCAAGATAGCCGACAAATTACAATAGCCCTGCTGCCGCCACATCATAATACAAACATCTCCATCCCTCACCTTCTGTCTCCCCCTTTTCCATTGTAGATTGTAAGCTCTTGTGGGCAGGGTCCTCTCTTATTTTGTATCGGCTTGTTATTTAGTGTTATTAGCATTTTTGTCTTATATTATGTACCTAAACCCTATGCCTTGTACAGCACCCTGGAATTAATTGCACTCTAAAATAAATAATAATAATAATACATTTTTTGTGTGAACATATCCTAAGGCAAATAGCAGAGGGCCCTATTACAAAAACAATATGTGGGTCCCTTATTCTTCATCAGATAATGGGGAACAGAGAGATGTTTATAATTGATCATTATATCCACTTGCAAAATATTCTCTGAAAAAACTAATCCTTTGGTAGACAGAAAGCAATGTGAATAATTGAATTAGTCTCTGATAGACAGTAAAAAGTAGTATTCATTTTTACAGTGCCTTCAACTTCTATAGTGTTTTACATACAACAATATTGGGGTACGACTTTTCAACAAGAGTACTGAAATCTTTTTTTGAAGGATGGCCCCAAGTGCTGCACAGTCAAAACTTATAACAAAACTTATAATATTTCTGTGAATAGAAGCTTTCGTTAAGAGTTATCTGCCCATCCCTTTTGTTTCCTTCGTCTTGTGTTTGTATGTCTTCAAAAACCTTTTACTGTGATCATTACTGACTTTTTGTTTGATATAAACTGATATGTAGTCATATGTCTCTTTATATTCTATGTTTTATAATCAATATTTCTGCGGAAGTCAATAGATTTGTTTTCTTATCCATATTTATGGAACTTGTTTTCTATGTTTCTAACAATGTTTCTGAAAATAAATAAAAATGCAATTAAAAAAAGGAAGCTGCCAAATATTTAGGCCTACTGATTTTAGCTGCTACAATAAAATAAAAAGGATTGTCTTGTCAGTGACCATCTCTTTAAGATTGTAGCTGATTGCTGTGGCCCTCTGTTTCTGTCCAACTAGTGTTTATGCTGTAGGAAGCCTTGTCTGGGTTGACATTTCCTATACAGTATCTACTGCAGGATAATATATTGCTACATAGTTGCCATTAAAGAGATTTTCCCATCTTGTTACTTCTGGGTCTAAGGCCAGCTTCAGATAAAGAGTATAATGGGGCCGCTTCTGCAGTTTCCATATTTATTAATATGGGTGTTCTGAATACAGTCAGACAAGAATGCTAAGCTATATCTGGAACTACCATAGAAATGAATGGGGAGAACTGTGGAAACGAGGCCATCTCCCCATTTATGATGCCAGCTCATATTAAGCTACAAGCTGGCTTCAGACTGAGAAATAACAAGAGCATTGGACACAAAAACGTGGTCTACCATTATTTTTTGTTTGATGCAGAAATCGTACATTATTAGAAAAACATGGAGTAATATGCTTTGCTCCATTTATCGAGAACCAAATACTTTGTTTCACCTTTTAACTTTAAAGCTGGTCAGTTTTGCCACCAATTTAAAGTGAATACAATGGATGGCATGTGCCACAACACTTTTTCCATCTCATATAGACAGGTGCACCATGAAAGTTCACTGATTTAAAAGGATCATCTCGAGAAATCTTGTCCATATGACCTTTTATGATATAGTTATAGTTAGAACAGTTAAAAAAAAGATGTGTCCATCAATTTTAACCAAGCGTGTGGAGAATATGTAGATAAATGGAGGGGTACAGGTAATTTTAAAATATTGTTTTCCCCTATTATCCAGAATATGCAAGCCATACCTATCTGCCCTAAAGGAATAAGTCACACCTCATCCCAAATCGTGACCAGACTGGGTCTACATTCTAACAAAAATGTATATGTCTGCATAAGTGTTAATATATGGGGTTTTAAATTTAATATTTTTATTGTAAGCCTTTTTTTAAAGCCCTTCCCTTGGGGGAAGTGAAAGCAAAGGGTTTTTCAGACTGCTTTTTTTCCAGGCTGTGCCCCTTAGTTTTGTAAGATGCGGGCATTTTTGGTGAATTTTACCTAAAAATTCCCCCCTTTTTCCCCCCCCCCCCCCCAATGAGTAGGTTTTTAGTCCCCGCCACCCAAAAGGCTGTCCCCACTGACAGTTATTTCACTTTGGTTTCCCTACCTTTTAAAAGAATTTAGGTTTGTCAGTTGGGGTTTGGGGGGGGCTAGCCCTTCCGTTTGGAGGGGTTTTGAAAAAAACTGACACTTGAAGGACTTTCCCCAATGACTTTTTGGCCTAAAAAGGGCAGTTTTTGGGGGAATTTAAAAATTCATGAAAATACGCTCTTACGGGGAAAAAAGGGACACAGCGGGGAAAAAAGCGGGTTTTTTTGCCCACTAGTTTTTCGGGCCTTTCCCGAAAAGGGTTTTTCCCCCTTTAGCTCCCGGGCAACCAAATTTTCCATTTTCTGGGGTCTCATCCGGGAAAATTTCTGGAGGGGCTCTTTTCCCAATGAAACAGTAAATTGGGGCCGAGCATGAGGTTTTCCTCATTTTGGGGGACAAGAAGGGAATTTGAGAAGAGTGACTTGAAAAAGGGCCGGTATCCACAACGGCGACCTCCTGGCCACAATTAAATATACTGTCATTTTTTCTCTCTGGATAACTCCTTTAACCTTTTTTTTCTCCAGATGGAAGGAGTTCTTTTTTAAGGTAGTTTTACATGAAATACCTTTTCACCATACTTTTTGTAGGTGGCATTTATATACTTACTTACTCTTTAAACTTTCTCTAACTCTTGGACATTCCTTCTATGAATTGATGCCTAAATATTCTCAAGAAAGTTAAACCCCAGAACCCCTGTGGGGAGCGGGAACCCATAAAGATGCAAAGGGGAGAGGGGCTTCCCTCTGAATTTTTAAAGACCCTTAATGGCTGTTGCAGGGAAACTGTATGCCAGCCAAGGGGCTCCCCTGGGGGGAGGGCAGCTGATCTCTGGGGTTTCCCAGGACCCAAGCCTTTGCAGTGATCAGTTGTTTTAATAGGGTTGGCCCCTTTTTACATCTATATCTAGGGGGAAAGGGTTTAATGCTGTTGATTATTTTTCCCTTTTTAAATTATTTACTTTTGGGAAAACCCCTTTTTTAATGAATTCAGTTTGGTTTGGAAATAAAAAAAAAAACAAAAAAAAAAAGGGGTTCTGAAAAAAAATCAAAGTAATGCCCCCAATTTTTATTGGATTAAAGCGTGTCAAATCAAGGATGGTGGAGATTGTTTTTCCCAAGTGGATTTTCCCCTTTAAATTTTTGAAAAGGTTTTTCTAACACAGAAAAACATGAGACCCCACCACAGGAATGGTTAAAATTATGAAAACCTTTTAAAAAATGTTTTTAAACTGACAGCTGCGGGTTTCCCCCAAAATTTTTTTTTCAAACCCCCTTTTTACTTTTTTATTTTTTAAATCTTTTTAAAAAACATATGTTCAAAGATTCAGGTCAGTAACTTGAAAAATGCTATTTTTAATTGTAATGATGAAAAGGTCCCTTCCTAAAAAACCCAATTTGGATGAGCAATTTTTTTCCCTTTAAACCCTATTAATGGTTAAGGTTTTTATAATATTTTTTTTCTTGGATTTTACAAAGCAGACCTGCAAATTGTGGCTGGAGTTAGGGCCTAAGACCCTCAACAACATCCACCCAAAAATGCCCCCCAAAATTTCCCTTCTAGAAAAGCCCTTTGGCCCTTTCCCCTTGAACACCCACCTTGGGGCAGGGTTTTTGGGCCACTAAAACTCGTCAAGCGGGCCGTATGTTGTAGAGGCACGTTATACATCAATCCCTATAAGACTTTTCGGGCCTATATCCCTTGTTCCCTAAAAACCCCACCCCCCAAAAAGTGCCCCTCTTTTAGTCCCTATTTTTGACCCTAATCACCCTGTACCTCTTTATTCCTCATAAGTCCCTCTTTTAGACTTGAATAATAAACTTGCATTAATGAACTTTCTATTGTGCCCCAAGCAACATCTCCATTGTTCCTAACTATTTTAAAAAGTTTAAAATTTTTAATATTATTTAAGAATTTGCTCCAATTTCGACCACAAAAATGTCTGTTTTCAAATAATTTTGTGCTAATGTGTGAATCAAAATTTTTAAATTCCAAATAGTACACAAATATAATTTATTTTTTCCCCCCCCCCCCCTTCCCTCCCAACATAGAGAAAAAATTTTACTGTAAAGCCAATTAATTTATGTTTTGGATTTTGGGGGTGGGAACCCAATTGTTTGGGGAAAAAAACGGGAACAAAATTGTGAATAAAAAAAATGGGTTTTTTCCCTTTTAAATTGCTTTAATTGGAAGCCGCTTTGATGACTCCCCCAAGGGCACTGGGCCCCTTTTCGGAATGTAAAAAGGTAAGCCAAATTTTTTTAAATTTAGTAATAAGTTTGACATGAAAAATTATTTTGAGTGAAATACACCTTAAACAAAGGGGCCCTAGGTTTGAGCAAAAAAATCTGTTAGAACAAGTGCATTTTTTTTTCACCAGTTAAACAAAGCTTTAAAATGTGCCCACAAATTTGAAAATTGAGCGGTTTTTGTTTTCCAACTATCGTTATCGGATCGAAAATTTTAATATGGCAAATTTTTATGCCGAAATAAAAGGGCCATAATAGATAATCCCCGGGTTGACCTTTTAAAGTTTTGGGGAGAGGAAAACAGCTTCTTCTTACACCCAAATCCGTGGGGAAAAGGGGGGATTTTAAAACCCACAACAGAAAACTGGATATGTCCCTTCATTTTGGGGGCCCAAAAAAAATTTGGGAAACAAGAGTCACAAAAATGATAAAAGTCAACCGGGAACTTTTTTAATACCCCTGTCTTTGTCCTTTCCAAAGCTTTGCCCCTTTAAACCTCCCATCCCCCAAAAAATTAAAAAGGGGCCCAGAAGAAGTATGATTTGAACCCAATTTTTACTTGAACTGGACCCTGAATTTTTCCCTGCCCGGGACCGCGCATGCCCCTCAAAAATTACAAAAACCCACCCCTTTAAAAAATTTCCCTAAAAAAGGGGAGTCTTTGAACCATTTTTTTAGTTAAATGGGAAACTTTGGGGATTTAGGGCCTGTCCTGGATCCCCAGCATGCCCCTAAAACCTGTTGACCCACGGGAAATTAAAAAAGTGCTGGAAAAGGGGGGTTGGGGGGGGGGGAAACAAACCAATTTTTAAAGTGAACTGGCCCATTGACAAATTCCCTTTCCGGGTTTTCCCCACCCTTGCCCCTTTAAAACCTGTCTAAAGGGACTTGTGCGCCCGCCCTCCCCCTTTTTTGGAGGCCGGACCCATACTGACACCCCCCCCAATCGTTTTCCTCCTGGGTAAAGTGATAAAGCCCCTCCCCAAAGCACATTTGTTTTAAAAAAGGGACCACTTTGGGAAATCCGCAATGTGCTTTAAAATCTTCAACACAGGTGACTTCCTGTCCTGTTTTTTTAATCCTGGAGTGCGGGTTCAAGAAACGGGCCCACTGCAAGGGGTTTTCCCGGCCCCCCCCGGTTTTTGGCCCAAATTTTGGGACGGTTTCCCTTCCCCTTTGGGATGGCATCAGCGATTGGGCATCAAAAGAGAAAAATTTCCTTTTTGGTCTTGATTTTTAAAATTCCCTTCTGACCCCAACTTTTTTTTATCATAAAAGGGGTCTTCAAAAAAAGGAAATTATCCACTTTGGGGGGGTAACCATAAAGGTTGGGCCCCCAAAATTTTTTTGGGGGCTGCCTTCGCTTCATGTTGGATGGATTTTTGCGATGTGATGATGACTTTTTTTTGGCCTTTTAAACTGGGAGGGGACCGGGGAAGGAAAGATGCTGGATCCCAGGTTTTTTTAAACCCAGGGAAAAAAACAGTTTTGGCAAACCCGTTCCGTTTAATGAGATTCACGGGCCCCGGGACCCCCAAGCTTTGACAGCGTGACGGCCCTGAAAACCAAACGATCTGCCGGTTTTGCGTGTTGTCCCCCAGCACGGAAGGAGCCCCCTTCTCTTGTACCCCCAAATGTAAATTTCCCCATGTCCTCCCCACCATGCCCTACCCCCTCTTTGCTCACCACCCCCAGTTGCCCTTTTCAAAAAAGTAAAAAATTTTAAAATGTATTTGAAGAGTTTTTTGACAGTCCCCTTATTGAAATACAGCTATTCTTAAAAATCCCTTTTAAATTTTCCCAACAGCCAACTGGGAATTAAAAAAAGGAATCAAATATCTTTGTAAATGCGGTTTCTGGTGAAGGGACCGTAAAAAACAAAATCAAAGGGGGTTTTTTTTTCAGTTTTCTGAAAATTACAATGCCCAATAAGATAGTGTTGAATTTTTTCAAAAAAACTATGTACAAATGCCCCGGTTGGCGCCAAAATGAGACGAAATTTGAGTGAAATAAAAGTATTTAAAAAGTTTATAGGGGATTAAATGGCGGCCTTGCCCCCACTGCTTCAGGCGCGATTTACTGGGAAATTGTATAACAAAATT
Source organism: Phyllomedusa bahiana (assembly GCA_025379985.1). Classification (NCBI taxonomy): domain Eukaryota; kingdom Metazoa; phylum Chordata; class Amphibia; order Anura; family Hylidae; genus Phyllomedusa; species Phyllomedusa bahiana. The sequence continues at coordinate 48,124 of JAODAL010022638.1, forward strand.
TTGGCGTAAAACTGAGCTTTGGTGCGGAAAACCAGAGGGATGCAATAAGAGTTTTTTACATTTTATTTGGTTTAAATATGGCGGCCTTTCGCACCACTACAACGGGTGAAATTTTACTTTAAAATATTATAACAAAAATTGGTAAAAATTGAGCACTTTTCGCCCCAAAAAAGACGCACGGGACTGCAATAAGATAGTTAAATTTTATATGGTTTAATAGGGCCCAAGCCTTCGCACCATTTATTTTGGCGTAATTTATTTAAAAATTTTATGAAATAACACAATTTGTTTACAATTGGTCTCTGCCCCAAAAACGGGACGCACGGCCCTGCAATTAGAGTTTTTAAAAGGTTATTTGGTTTTAATAGGGCCCGCCCCTTCCGTCCCATTTGAAACAGGGTTTAAATTTTTCTATAAAACATGTAAAAACACCTTTTGCGTAAAACTGAGCTTTTTGCGGAAAAAACTGACGAAAGGATTTCAAAAACTTTTTAAAAAAAGTTAAAAGGGTTTAAGTTTATCCCGGGTTTTTTGGGAAACTGAAAACGCAGTGATTGCAATAAAAACTAAAAAAAACAGGGACAATTTCAACTCCTACCCAGGGGTTTCTGCTGGAAAAAAAAGTGGAAAAACAATGCTTTTCAATTGAAGATCACAAAAATTTCACTAAGCTGGGAAAATATCTTCCCCTTTTAAATTTCCCTTTTCCTCCGCCCCCCCCCGCTCTCCCCCGCGGCTGCACACCCCCAGTAGGGTATCCTTAAAACTTTCTCTAAACAAATAAAAAAAGGGGGTTCTCTAATTAACTCTATTCTAAGCTGTAGGTAGGGGATGGTTTTCTGTATTAGAAGGGACTTAAAATATCCAGTGCTGTTAGAATAGATTAAGTTTAAACGCAGACCGAAATCTTTTTTTTTTGTGTGAATGGATAGACAGAGAAGAGCCAAACGGAAATGGGAGTTGCCCAAGGGTAAAAGGAAGGGGCACGTGATTTTTGCAGCCATTGGGGAATTCCCCTTTCACCGCAAAAGTGGTGACGGTTTTTTTAATCCTCCTCACCCCCTCAAACCTCGGGGGATGATTGGGGTGGCCCCAAAAATTTTCAGGAAACGCTTTAAAATGGCGCCCATTAGTTTAAGGATTATCTGTAAGATTTTCACCTTTAAAAAATCACATGATCGGAAATTTCCGACAAGCCCCAAAAAAACCCTTGGGGGATTTTAACTTTTGGTGTTTTATGCTCATCCCAGTCACAAGCTTAAACCTGGATCTCTTGATAATGATGAAAGCCTGGGTCCCTGTTCTCCTTTTTTTGAGGCCCAAATTTGTTTCACTTTCTGGGCTAACTCCACCCCGCCTTTATTTCCGCCCCTGGTCTTTACAGATAAAAAAAAGCCATATTACCCCAGTTTTTACTTCCTCCACCTATGGTAGTGCTCCAGCACCAATTTAAAGGGACACTCCTGAATTTCCCATTGCATAAACTTTAGGTTCCTAATCTCTAATGAAAAGTAATCAGTGATTGTCTTTTGGGTGCCCGGCCCCCAAAACTATTTCCAAACTGCCGTCTGCCTTTAACCCTTTCCTGATGTTTTTGGACATTTTTTACTGAAAAGGGACCTACTCATTTTGGGAAAAAAAGTTTAATTTGCCATGCACAGTGGGGAAAATAAGCATCAGGGCTTATATTTTCTCCTACTGAGTTTAGTCCATTGTCTAGCCATTGAGCTGTAAGAAGGGGGGTTGTGTTGGGGTTTTTGAGGGAATAATGTCCCTTTTTTCCCATTTTATAAGTAAAAGAGATGGGTTTGTCATTTTTATTGTAGAATTAAAAATTTGGGAATTTTGATTTACAAAAAAAAACCCCGGAAAAAAGCAATTTATTGATTAGGTAGGCCCTTCAAAGGGCCCTTTTTAAAGGGTTATTTCAGAGCCCCCTGCCCCCAGTTGCCCTGGCGTTTTTTTTGGGGGGCCCTTGACTGCTGGGACCCAAACCCCCTCGCCTTTTTATTGCTGTTTCTGAGGGAAGGAGGTTTGGGTTTGGGCAAAATTTCAAATATCTGGGGCCCCTCCATCCTCCCTTCAATACGGTGGGGGTTGTCCTGTCCCCTTTGAAAAAAAGCACCCCCAAATTGCACCCCGTAGTTCACATTTGGGACAGGGTCCTTGGGGTTGTACTCATCTTTCTTTTTCCCCAAACACAGCGATGTGGAGTTAATTCCAAAAAAATTCTATTTTGGACTAAAATTTACCACTTTTCCTTTTTTCCCAGCCTCCTTTTGGTCATCCAGAAAGGTCCTTTGGTGAACTTTTAAATGGGGCCTGGGAAAGTGCCTGGTTGTGGAGGTTTTGATCTTGCATGCCCGAGGACTTGTTTTTATTTACGGATAGTGTTTAGGGGGGCGAAAAAGTAATCTTTGGGGGACTGTGGTCCCCCGCCCCTTTCTCAAAATCAAAATTGGGCCAGGTCGTCCTGGGCCGGTATACTTTTGGGGTTTTCCCGACCTTTCTGAGAAAAAAACACAAAAGAGATGCAAGCATGGGCCCCAATTTCCAAGGGGGATTGCAGTCATTTTTGTGGGTTTTTCCATTTCTTTATTAATTTGTCAAAAGTTGTTGCCTTCTCACCCAAAAAGGCCCTTTCCCATTGTCCTTTGGGGGCCCCCCGCCCTTTTGGGAGTTTTTAAAATTTTGTCCCTGGGTTGTAGTTAGCCCGTTTGGTCTTGCCCCCCGGGGGTGAGGTTGGGGTGTAATGATTAAGGTTGGACAGGTGTTTTTATTCAGGTTAAAATGTTCAAACCGGTGCAATTAATACAGGTAGTAAGGGGCAGAGGGGAAAAAGGGGCTTCTTTAAAAAAAAACTAAAGGTCTGTTTTGAGCCGAATTTTTTTGTGGTTGTTTTTTGTCCAAAAACTTTTCCCTTTATGCAAAAAAAACGCAAATTTAATTATTTTTTAAAATTTATTCCCGGGTGTTTTCCCGGATTTTTTTTTAGACTCTTCACAATTGAAGGGTACCTGCGATTAAGATTACAGCCTATTTCCCTTTTTTTAAAATGTGGGAAAAAATTTTCCCAAAATTTCCTGTGTAAACAAAAATTATTTTTTTATTAGATAATTGTATGATTTTCTTTTATATTCACAATAAATCAAAAACTTTTATAAAATTAAAATAAATTCTCTTTTTAAAAGGGGGCATGACCATCCATAGACTGTAAACACCCAAAACGAATTTTTTGTCAACTTTGAAGGCATTCTGGAAATTCATGAAAGTTTCCCGGGTGCCACCTAATTGTGAGTGCCTCAACTTTAAGAGTCAGTGTCAGTGGGGCCCGTTTTTGCTCTTTACTGAGAAGGCGGGGAAAGGGTTTTTTTTACTGGGCCCTGGGCCTTCTTGATCATTGTATATACAGTGCTCAATGAACACTGTATACACAGATACCGTGGGTCACGTGACCTCTGGGGCTCGATTATTACAGATTCTGCCAGGTTTCAGCAGATCCACATCAGCTCTGCAGTTAGTATAGGAGACTGTTTCCCCCATATTCCACTGTAATACATCAATCCCAGTTACAGGGGAATTCATGGAAAAAAAAATAAATTTATGTAAAAGTGCCCAGAGGTCTTTTTCTGACTTTGTGGGGGGCACAATATGTCAAATAAAGTAGTAAAAAAAGACACAAATATAAATAAAATATTGTTAAAAAAATATAGTGACAGCCTAAACCACAGGTGCTAAACTGCGGCCCTCCAGCTGTTGGGAAACTATAACTCCCATCATGCATTTGTATAACCTATAATAGTGGGCATGATGGGAGTTGTAGTTTCCCAACAGCTGGAGGGCCGCAGTTTGACACCCCTGGCCTAAACAACAACCTTTAGCCCCCAACTCAACAACTCAAACATTATATCACCTATAAACAAAAGAGATAGAAAAATAACACAATTGCAAAACTTATTTTAGCGCCTTTATTGCTGTTAAAAAAGAAATGAATAAAAAAATATGAAAAGCAAACTTTTAACCCCTTACCGCATCTGGCCGTACTAGTACCAGCCGGCTTCATTCTGTGCCGATTAACTCCTTAGATGCCACAGACACGATAGCCACAGAAGGAAGGAGGGAAAAACAAATGTGACAAACAAAAAATAGGCTTCGGCTGGAAGGGGCTAAAAAAATTTTTTACTACTCTCCCTCATATTTTGAAAAATAATTTGAAAAACCAAGGGCCTCATGTATGAAAACTGTCTAGATCTATCACTCGTGCATCTTTAATTTCATATAGTTCTTGGGAAAAATGAGAGGGGCACTGTGATTGGTTGCTATGGGCAACAAAGTGAGTTTTAGACCTAGACAGTGTGGCACTCACATTCGTCTGGCCGCCATCTTGGACCGGTTCTGGGGGGTTTTCAGCTCTTGGATCGCTGCTTCAGAAATGGATGGCACTGCGACAACAGCTTCAGTTTATCCTGGATTCAGCCAGTTTTATTGAGGCACACAGTTTACAGAAAAACAAAAAAAAAAACACAAATAAAATCCTCGGCCGTCTAGCCACTAAATAAACATCAACAATCCCTCTCTACTCAGGGTCTGTGTCTTCCACACAGCACTACATACCACAGTATCCCCACGGTTTACTTTTAGGCTTCCCTCAAGCCTCCGGGGCCAGAGCCTCTCTCCAGCGCCACTGCTGCTCCAGGTTCTGGCAGCAACCACGCCCCTTCACCTGTAGTAGGAGGCCTCTTATAGCCATCCAGGGACTGGCCCAAAACCAGACAAGGAACATGGGGACCTGGAACGTGGGAACAGCCACCCACCCATCGGCAGCTGTTCCCGGGAAGTCAACCCATAATGGCTGGATATCAGCCGTGCTACATACAGCTGTCAGCAACCTAGTGTTGCTGACAGATAACTATTGGCTCCCCCCACCAAGACCAGGCCCTTGGTGGCACGACTCTACTTGGTCTCCTGATGCACGCCACCCAGTGGCAGCACTATGCGACCACCTATGGTCACTCTGCCACAACAGTGCCCCAAGTGTGAGAAAGCGATATAGCATTCAAATTCTCATGTATTAAAGGGGATTTGCCACCAGACCAAGTACTGACCTCGTTCAGCATGAGAGCAAGATGTAAACAAATCACGCTGAGTCATGAAGCTGCAGTGGAGAGAGGGAGAGGGGAGGGGGGAGTGAGGAATCCAAGGGAGCGTCTCAAAACTTAAGTGAACTAATAAAAAGTAAAAACAGTGGATTCAATACAGCAAAACACAGGCTCATAGACTGCACTGTCAGGAGAAACCTTATCGCTAAGCAGCTTATTAATTTTAAACAAATCACGGAGCTGACAGAGACACACACAGACACACACAGCCAGAGCACAGAGCCCTGCATAAGGGGATCCTGTGACATGTTCACTCAAATAATCAAACTATAAACTTGTGAATTCTGTATCAAAAGAGACACCTATTCTAAACAGCAGATTGAAAACTTCTTTCAGATAAAGCAGGGATCTAATAAAAACTACAGCTAGTTACTTGTATACAAAAGGAAAACTTATTGCTCCCGGTGCCTTAAAAGCATTCATTCTGCTGTATTTCCCCCCAGATAAGAAGTGATTACGCAAGCGCGGCCTTTCAGTCCTGGGTCGTAAATAGGGAAAGTTTGTGGAAACCCAAGGGGGGTTGAGAAATGCTGTAGCTCTCGGTTTTCATTTTTTTAAAAATCACATAATTTAGAAAATGATTAAATCCCCATTTTGGAGGTTCCCCGTAACATTAAGGTGGCAAAAACCTTTTTTAAGGGAAAAATTGCCTAGTAAAGGGGGGTAACGGGGCCCGGAAAGGGGCACTTTTTAAATAATAAAAAACATAATACTTTCCTTTTAAAAAAAAAGTTAACCCTGTAAATTGTTTTGCTTTACTTATTTTGAACCATTTGGGTAAAGTAAAAAAAAATTTCTTTTGCATTTTTGGTGCCTTAAAATTGTAAATAGATTTTTATCTTCTCCAAAAGCTAACTACAACTAAAAATAATGTGGGAAAGGGCGAGGAGTTTAAGTTACTATATGCCAAAGCTTTCGCAAGTAGAAAAAACACCTTTACAAGGGTAGTTTACTCCTTAAACCTAGCTGTAGGGAATTTTCCCTTTTTATGGTCATTCACTTTTAACTGCGCAACGTCCTTTTAGTATATGATAATTTTCAAGAGAGTCAATTTCAAAATAAGTTTTAAATGAATCTTAAATCTATTAAACCATTCCTGCATAAATTTTGTATCGGGGGAAGATTGAAGTATTCTGCCTTGTAACGCAAAAATACTCCTATTTACATGTGTGTTTGAAAAATAACTTTTAAAGGTTTGAAATGCTGCTGGAACTACTTAATAATGTAAAGTGTTTTAGGTCTATGTAAATTTTATGCCTTTTATCTGGTGTAAAAAGTCATGTCCAAACCTGGAAAAGTAAAGCACAGAAAAAAGCAAAAGGGCTCAAATGGTGTCAAACTCTGTTCTGCACAGTGGTCACCCTAGTGCTGTAAACAAAGGGAAAAATAATTTTTCTGAAAAGGTCATAAACGACCTTAATTGGCAAGGACAGTTTAAAAAGTGCTTGGAGAGAAAAGTATTAAAAGGTCGATAAAGAAGAGTAGTAAAGAGGATCAAAAAAAAGTAGTCACATTATTATGACCTTTCCCGCACTTGACAAAACTCAAATTGTGAAAGTTAATGTTTGGCCTTTGGGGGACAAAAAAAACAAAAGGGGTCTTTTTTTCTACACCCTTGGATGTGTTCCGTTTATTCTGCACTACATTTATCTCATGTTCAGAGATTAAAATGTTTTCTCTTTTACTTTTTTTTGTCTGTTTTTTTTGGTAAAGTGCTCTTTTTGTTACAATTTCATGTTCGGTCAATTTTAAACCACTTCCTCTTTCAGAGAAAATATTAGGAAGGAATCACGTGTCTTTAACTGGGTTTGTGGTGTATAAGGAGAGCCGAAAAACAGCTATGCAGGGTAGGTGACCAACTAAATTATACCCTAACTGTCAGTTTAAGGGGGCGGAGAATGTATAGGTGGGTTGGAGCTGTACCTGGTCCCCTACATGGTGGGTGCCGTATTTCCGCCGGGACCTGCCCTTTAGTAGCCCGGACGGAGTAATGCGGGCTGCGCCTGACACTTACGTGGATGTTAAATAATAATAATAATCTTTATTTAAATATACCAATATTCCCCCGCCACTTTTCAATTTGGGGTGTAGGTACAGCAAAAAAGCATACATTGAAATGAAAAGCTACTTACAGATGAGACACAAGGTTAGAGGGCCCTGCTCACAAAGCTTTAAAACTATTGGGTTATGGGGGAATGAAGGGTAAAAGTGTGATTACAATGGTCCACCATGTGACATAAATATGGGGTTTTTCACCCTTATAATGAAAAGGGGGGCCCAACAGACTTCAAAACAACTTCAGGGGTTCTATGTATATGGGGGTTGAAGCAAATGGGTGGCGCTGCACTTCTGCTGATTTGGGAAATGGTTGCCACATCTGATATCAAGTTTTTTCTGCTTTATTGAAAGATGGACGGTTGGTGTGTCAGATAGAAACATCAGTGAACAAATACCCTACAACCATTGCTGGAATCGAGCTGGAGATGGCAGTGTTATGGTTGGGGAATTTTTTGTGGTATTTTATAGATCCACTTATCCATTTGTAAGTTACTCTCCCCGATTTGGGTATGTATCCACCTTGCAGAGCATGTACACCCACACAGTAATTTTCTTTCAGGGGTGGATGGGGTCTTTTAGCGGAGAATGCGGTTGTCAAAATTTTACAAATGTCCCAAAAATGGTTTGGAAAATCATGACCAAACATCAATGTATATGTCCCCTTTATTCCCCCGATTTTAACCCAAAAATTTTGGGGCCATCTCGTATATGTTCGCTCTATGGATCCTCTCCCACACACTTACTTTAATACAAAAAATTTTTGATCAATATGGTTTTTAAAAGAACAGCGGGGGGTTAGGCACAGGGGAGGGTGGATCAGCGGTGCTGATCGCTGCCCTTGCCCAAAATCCTTTTTCCCCTGGTTGGTTCAGAACGTAAAACAAAAAACTTTTTATCAATTTGATCAAAATGCCCTAAATGGCTGGTTAGGCGGGAACAGGAAAACTTGTACCAACGCTATTTTATCCTTATGCACAAAGATTTGACTAATAAAGGAAGGCTTTTATACCTTCAAAGAAAAGTGTTTTTTTGCAATTTTTGCTACCATGGACCCTCCCCCACTCAGGCGTTCAGCATAGGGATCTCCTTCGAAGCGCGCACCATGCGAAAGTATATTGCCAAAGCTGGCGCGGGGGTCATCCGGGCCCCAAATGCAGGGCTCATCCTGTCCTCGCCCCTAAATACCGACCATTGGGTTCCTGGAAAAGGGGGTCAACCTGCCGGCCCCTGATGGACCCAAGCGGCATTGATCACCGCTTAAAATTTGGCCGGGGCCAAGTCGACCAAGGATCGAGAAAGGGATAGGCACTTTCCCCACCCCTGAGGACGGGAAACACTAGCCTTTATCCCCCATTCGGACTGTAAGAATAATTTTTGGGCAGAAATGCTCCTGCCTTTTCGCAGATGGTCAACTGCTCCCAAGGGACTTGAAGGTTTTCATGCTTTTTAAATTTCTTTTAATCAGCGGGAAAATTTTTTTCAATTTGGCAAAAAAATATGCTCAGAGAAAAATTTTCCACTTATTTTAAAACCCAAGCCCTTTTTTTTTTGGGGGGTTTGACAGTGCTTGCTGTAGCAATTCTAAAAAAACGGGTTTGCTACTTTTTTGAACAGCCCCCTTTTGTCAAGTGCAGTGAACCTAAGAGACAAAAATGGACTTACACCAAATTTGCCAATTTGAAAGTGGGCCATCAGGGAAGTTGAAGCTGCGGTTCATATAGTGGGTTGCCCAAAAAATTTACATACATCCCCCCTTTATCCCAAGGTACCCCCTCATAAAGGTCATGCCCCATCCCCAACTGTTTGTAAGGGGTTTGAGGGGTTTAGCATTCCCCCGTTTTCCCTGGTCGTTTGGTTTCCCTTTCGCAAGGGGGGGAAGATATGCCAACTGTGCCTGAAAACTCTATTTGAAACTTTTTTTAATTAAACCTTACGGCCCATTGTGTAGACAAGTTCCGGTATTTAGACTGTATAATACCCCATACGTGACCATATTGGGTAGAACCAATGTAACGGGCTTGGGGCCCGTATATTACCACCATACAGTGACCATTAGTGGTAGTAACATTGGACACAGATTCTGAAAAAGTGATTACAGTGCGTTGATTGGGGACTCCCCAGAGATTATTCTATCTTTGGAGTTTTCTTTTTCCCTTTTCTTTTTACCTTTCCAGCCCGCCAGATGACCTTCTTTTGGCCCGAATCGTCACTGAAAATTAACACAAAAAAAAACTAAAGGTCAAATTTTGTCAGCACTTCCCTCCCTGTGGCCCACCTCTGTAAAAACCCACAGGGGGTGTAGGTGGAGGATGGGGTGATAAGGCAGGTGGGGTTAGGGGGTTAAAGGGGGAGGGTGATGAAGGTGAGGGGGGGGTGATAGGGGGAAAATAAGGGGGCTAGGGGGTAAAGATAGAGAAGTTTGAGGGGATAGATGGAGGGGGAGGCTATGGGGAAATAGGTGGAAGGAGGAGACTATGAGGTAATAGGTGGGGTGGTGGACATGGGCTAATAGGTATAGAGGTTTGAGGGATAGGTGGAGGTGAGGGGTATGTAGTGATGGGTTGGGGTTTGTTTTTTATGTTGGCCCGGATGCAAAAACAAAAGGGTTGTGGGGGTGGGAGATTGGATACAGGCACAATTTACAATCCCCTTTGGGGGGCGGGCCACCCCCCTGGAGTTGTTTCCACACAGACTTCAGGGGATCACAGAAAGAATTTATACTGTTTGGTTTATGCAATGTTTTATTTCTTACAGGTTTCCTTTGGTGTTCAGTTTGGGTTTTTTTTAAAAAAATTAAAAGGGGGCTGGGAGGGTTTTTACTTAAAAAAGTTTTTTTGCGTTTGTTCTTTTTTTTCCCCTTTTTCCAGTATGAAAATGGGTTTAACAGATGTTCTCTTTCTGTCATGGAGATTGGGTAGCGCATTTTTTTTTCACTTAGGCACCCACAACCCTTTGTCACTTTTACCCCATATTAAACACATGGTTTTAATGGGAAAACCCGGGTAACAGCAAAGCAACCCCTAAGTGATAGTCTGCTTCTGGGCAATGCAGGAGGTATTCTTAGGGTGGGAAGGGCCCAAAATCAGGGACTTCCCCATTCTGATCGTATCAGGCTGCGCTCTTGGTTTTACCTTGGGCTAGTTGGAGATCACGTACGGAACCCAAAAACCCAAAATTTCCCAAAAAACGGGCAAATATTAAGCTTTACAGGGGATCCCTTATTTTATATTCTCAAAAAAATATTTTTTCGGGAAAAAAAATGTGTGGGGCCCCCCCACTTTCCATAAGCACCCAAAGGGGTAAAACCAAAATCTGCGCCTGTACTTCCAGAATGGGAAAGGTCCATTTAATACCATCCCTTTCATTCTAAAAATAATGCCCCTCCCGCACCAGAACGGTCCGATTTGATGGTTTCCCCGGCTCTTCCAAGTACCCCCGGTGATTTGGACTGGGGTAATAGGACGGGGGGTCGTGTCAGCCCTTGGGAAAAAAAAGCTGGCTGACCCCCAAACCTGAGTGCTAGTAATAAGAGTATCAGCAGATCCTCAATTACTGCCCCGGAATTTAAAAAGAAAAAACTGAAACTAAACACACAAAAAAATTTAAAAAAAATCCCTGACCAGCCCTTTTTAACAATTTTATTTAAAAAAAATAGATCCAAAGCTGTTTTGTTTTGTATAGAAAAAGAAACATTACACCAACATGGCCAAAAGCCTATTTAAAGGGGGATGGGGGATCACCAGGCTTTTTCTGGACACTAGATATTATACAGATCCAGGAAAGTTTGGGGGGAGTCCCAATTTTTTGGGGGCCCCCCCCATGTCACCCCCTTTTTATCTTAGAAAAGCTTTTGTTTTTACTGTTGAAATCTAGGAAAAATGGCGAACCCCCCTTACAAGTAACACTAATTTTCTAGATAAAAAAAATGTGGGCCCATCAATCCCCTACCTTGCCTCCCCCTTTTAAATTTTCCCTTTCTGCCCACCCCCCCTTTACCCTACACACTATCCTCGATCCCCACCCCCTTACTTCCACACCCCAACCTCTCCCCCACTCAAAAACCCTTTTCCTCCCCTTCTCAATACCCCTTCCCCCCCACATAATATCACCCCTTTCCCATCATTCCCTCCTCTCATCCAACCCCGGGAAATGTCTCCTGCCGCTGTAGAGCTGCCGCAGCCTGGAATTTTTAGACTCGCTATTGCTCTGCTTCCTCCTCCCCGCAGTGTTCTGGGGGCCCTTTTCTGATGCATACTAGTGGGAAGCTATCAGAACAACGTGGCCAAAAAAATGACAGCAGTGGCTTTAGGATGGTTTTGACACTGCCCTAAAAAAGATATCCAAACAGCTGAAATTCTCGGGAAAAGAGAAATGTGAGGCGCCCAAAGGGGTAAAAACATCTAAGAGATAATATTTTTTAAAAGTACATTACGCGTTTTCGGAGTTAAACATCTTCCCCAGAGTATAACTGCTCAATTTAACAAAACTTTATATACATTCCTAACTAAACCTAAAATTAAAACCCGATTGATAATAGATTCAATTTGCATGTAATTTAAACAATAAAATTTATTAGTTGACTACTCACTAGTCCATGGATTAAAATTCATTTATAAAAAAATTTATAAAATTCCATTCATAAAAGTTCATTCATAAAAATATTCAAAAACTTTTAAAAATGTTTAAAATTATGTTTTTAAAAACATTGCTCTTTAAAACTGTAAATTTATAATGAAAAATAAAAAAGGTAAAAAAAATATTTATATTTTTATATTATAATATTTAAAATATATTATATATATATATTATATATATAATATATATATATATATGGTTAATTAATAAATGCCAAACTCCAAAAAAAAAATTATATATTTTTTACACCAGGATTCAAAAATTTCGTTCAATCCCTGTGGTTTTAGTGATTTGTTTTTAAAACCCAAAACATCCACGGCTATTCAATTTCTTTTTCTGGTTTGGTACTTTCCCCTTGGGGTATATTCAAAGGGTGTAACCAATTTAATTCATTTCGATTTGGATATCAAAGCAGGTCTGGGGAAGGAGTGGCGAGTCTACTATGTTTTAATTGTAGCGGTGTCCTCTTAAACGTCGGGATAATTTTATTGTGTTTTCCCTACGTATTTTGCCAACGGCATTGACGGTAAATGACAAAAGCTAAAAGGGAAAAGGGCATCTTTAAAAAGAAAATTTCCCCTCCGTTGATGGGATATTTTAAAACTATCACCTTCTTTGATGATTCGAAATTTGCAAATAAAGTGGCCACATGCATAAAATCCTGGTTTTCCTATCTGTGTTCTTACTCCTTTTTGGCACAAAACCGCTTTTCATAGTGTTTTAATTTTTGGGGGGAGCCCAAAAGTTTTTTATAGTTTTGGCTTCCGTAGAAAATTTAGGATGTTTAGGAGGGTTTCTTTTAAAACCGGATACTTGAGAATTGCCAATGGTTTTTTTTTTGTGTTTGATTTTTTATATGCAATATGGGTATTAAAACTATTTCAAAAAGGGCTCTTTTCTTTTTTGTTTTTATTTTTTGTTTTTATTTGATTCAAATATTGCGTTTTTGGGTTTTAGGGGCGCCGCTTTTTCCGAGATCCCCGTAACATTTTTGGGGAAATCCTTTTTGAATGAATTTTTCAGTTAAAAAAACAGCTTGCTAAATAAAAGTTTTTTCTTTGGTAAAATTTTTTTTTAATTGGGCAATATCCCATCGGAATGTTGTTAACCCATTTTCTCTGATGGTTTGTTAAAAAGCAGGTAATTATTTGAACCCGTGGCTTTAAAAGTTTGTTTTAAACCCAATTCATGTTCTACTTAAGGTGAAAGTTGAAATACTATTTCAGTTTTGTGAATGAAGCCGGGAAATTTTATACCCCATGATATCTTTAAAAAAACCAAAAATTTACAAAGGAATTGGGGGGCCCATCCCAAATAAACAGAAGATCGTCAATAAACCCTTCTTAAAATTTGTATGTCAAAAAGGGTTTTCTCGACTCAATTTTAGTCTTTCAAAAAAACCCAAAAACGGTTTGGGCCAGGAGGGGCAAATCCCGACAGCCCGGGTTTTTCCGATTGAGGGCTTCTTCTTTTCCCTTGATGGCATCGTAACTGGGTGTCGAGCAGAGAAAAAATTTTTTTGGGCCCTCTTGATTTTTTCTTTTGTCATCAAAGAGGTTTCTGAAAATGGATTTTCCACATTTGGACAGGTTGACATTTGGGTCCCTTCGCTTCATGTTGGACGGAGCGATGATGCTGATGACGACATTTGTGGCCGTGACTGGGAGGGACGAAAGGAAGATGTGGATGCAGGTTGCTTTAACCATAAAGAAAAGTTTGGCGCGCGGTTGTTACTGAGTTCACGGGCCCCCCCCCGGGGGGGAAGGCTTGATGTTGCAACCGAAACCCGCTGGTTGCGTGTTTCGCCAGCCGGGGGAAGGAGCACCTTTTTTGTACCTTCCTCCCTGTCCTATCCCCCTTTTGCTCGTTACCACCTGCATTTGCTCCATGTTCAGAAAGAAAAAATTTGAGAGGGTATGAAAGGTTTTGGAAAGTCTCTTATTAAAAAAAAGGGCAAATCCAGCATTTCCCCAAAACCTCAAATCAAAACAAAAATTGCTGTATTGAAATTTTTAAAGCAAGGTGGCCTATCAACCAAGTTGGCCCTTTCCCAAAAATGAAAAAAAAAAAATATCTGAAATGTTTTGGGTAATTAAAAAATATTTTTGGACCATCAATACACCTGTGGTGACTCAAAATTGCAGTATTGAAATTTAACTGCAAGGTGGCTCTATCAACAAGTGGCCCGTGCCAAAGTGAAAAAAAAAAAAAAGTTTGAATGTATACGGTATAAAAGGTTTTTTGGGACCTATCAAAACACTGTAGTGACTAAAAATTGCTGGATTCAAATTTAAAATGCAAAAAGGGGGTCTTCAACAAAGCTGGCCTGTGCCAAGTGAAAAAAAAGTATTGATTGTATGGGATAAAAAAGGGATTTTTGGCACCTTCAAAAAATCGTGGTGACACAAAAAATTTTGGTTCAAATTTAACTGCAAGGTGGCTTATAACAAAGTGGCCTGCGCCCAAAATGGGAAAAAAAAACCCTATCTGAAATGTATAGGGTAATAAAGGGGATTTTTTGGGACTATCAACCTGTGGTGACTAAAAATTGCTGGATTCAAATTTAACTGCAAGGTACCTCTATCAACAAAGCTGGATGGGCAAAAAATGAAAAAACCGTAATGAAAAGTATTTGGATAATAAAAGGTTTTTTGGACCCTTTAATTCCCGTGGTGACTACAAAATTGCTGGTTCAAATTTTTAAATGCAAGGTGGTCTTAAAAAAAAGCTGGCCAGGCCAAAGTGAAAAAAACACGTATCTGAAAGTTTACGGATAAAAAAAAGGTATTTTTGGCACCTATCAAACTGTGGTGCTACAAAAAATTTCTGGATTCAAAATTTACTGCAAGTGGCTCTATCAAAAAAAGCTGGATGGGCAAAAGTGAAAAAACGTATCGAAATGTATATGTAACAAAGTGGAGTTTTGCACCTTTCAAATGACCTGCAGTTTCTAGAAAAGATTGTATTAAATATAAGTTAGGGGTGCCCAATATCAAATAATATTTCAAAGAAAACTTTAATAATAAAGCTATTGCAGTTTCAAGTCTACACTAAGTTGGGGGCACAAAATCAGTTTTTTACAGAGCTTGTCGTGTTTGCCCCCCGGGCCCCCCCCCGCTTCCCCCCGATTTACGCGGGAGTGCTCCCTTTTAAAAATTTTTGCCAATACCAAAAATCTGAAAACTCTGATTAACTAAGTTCTAAGGATACAGCTAAAAATAGGCTGTCTCTGTGAACAATAGAATAATTTCGCTGAGTGTTTGCACAGGGGGAGGCGCACGTCCCACCCCTTTAGATACTGACACCATGATCATGAACAGGAAGGGTTTTTCTATGTAAAACGAGGTGTGTGATTTTTCCAGCCAATCAAACCCTACACATCCCCGTCATGATGTCGCACACAAAGCTCCCCCGCTCTATTCTGTAAGTGATTTGCTGGCCGCCAAAATGACAGGAAGCGCGAAAATGGCGCGTATTAAAAGATTATGCAAGATTTTAACCCAAATTATCGGTGATTAAAAATTGTCAAGTAAAAACGTGCCGATTTAACTTTGTCGTAATAATCGCTCAACACTAAATTGACCCAAAGGCCCCGCCTTATTACAGAACTAACCAGACATTTGGAAACTAGTAGGAGTGACCTTTGGCCCGATATCCTTTTTTCCCTTCCCAATCCAGTGGAAAAGTGGAAAGAATGAAAGCCCCCTCTGAAGAACAAAATCTGAAAATGCAAAAAAAATCTCTTCCTGGCCCGAAATCTTACCCATTGCATCTATTTGTAGAACACCCCTGGGAGCCCCCTGGTCTCACTCCTTCGGATATTATTCTCAGGCCCCCCAGATTAGGGGGTTTTTACCCCCGAGTTGAGTGAGGGAAAGAAGACTTGTAAAAATGGTATAAATCTGTGTAAAGAATTTTAAATAATCTATGTACGTGTTCTCCCAATTCCAGATCTGACTCTTTTTAAAATAAAACCTGGTGCTTTGTGTGGGTGCAGAAACAGTCAGAGATTCTCTGGGGCCAAAAATTTGAAGGACCATACCAAGTTCTCCTGGTTTTCCCCCAAATCAGTGAAATTGAAGGAAGGCCCCTGGGTGCCGTTCACTTGCAGGAAAGTGACTTGGCCAACCGGTCATCTGAATCAATCCTTTTTTCTTTTTTCATCTGTATTGTCTTGGTATTTGTAGGAGCACAAGAGGTAGAAACACCAAAATAGAAAAAGGGGGGATCATTTTTTGGTATAATTCCTCAGTACTCAAGTAGCAACCTTTAAAATTTTAGTTTTGGGATATTGCTCAATGCGGAAAAAAAGA